>JAUTBZ010143373.1:0-12544 GCA_032361785.1 Lepetodrilus galriftensis
GAGAGAGAGAGTGAGTGAGAGAACATCTAGACAAAACTTCCCTTGCAATAAGCTGGTTGAGGTTCTTCGGAGAGAGAGAGAATATGAGATACAGAAACAAGAAATAGTGGGATAGCGACAAGGAGAGATAGGCGGAGGGAATACAAATATATTTTTTTTAAAGGAGAAAAACAAAGAGAGAGGAGAGAGAGATAGAGAGAGAGAGAGTGAGTGAGAGAACATCTAGACAAAACTTCCCTTGCAATAAGCTGGTTGAGGTTCTTCGGAGAGAGATTCTAGGTAGACCTACATGTAAAGTATGTCACATGATAGTCATACCCTAACTATGACCATTTCTGTACACATCACTAGACAGTTCCAAGTGCTTGTCTCCCAGTCGTGTTCTGTAGCAATGCCTCCTCTAAACCCTCCTCCATTGAGGACACGCGAACCTTGCCCCATTCAGGTGTGCCTGGGCTAAATATAGCGCACAGTGTTATGTCGGGAGCAGAGAGAAGCCATATGACCATCCTCCCCTGGAGGAGTCGCCTCCTGGTAACACACAGAGATGTCAAGTAGGATGGGATTGAGCAGAGTTACAGCAGTATTCTCACGAAGTTATTATAATTCAAATATTGTGATTCACTAGCAATGCGGGATGTTTCTTCTCGAGAATAATGAAGTCAAAATAGAGGATCTTTTTGTGTCTTTTTAATGGCATTGGCCTTGGTGCGTCTGTGGCCATCTAGATTGACGTCTTCAAATCTGGCCTCATTCTTGTCTTAGTTTAGCTACATGGTTCGCACACGGCTTGCCCTGCCATAGGCTCACATACACAGTCACCATTCTAATTAGTCAATGCATGGCCCAAGTTCACGAAGTAGTGTTAGGTCCTTCATTTTAAAGCTCTGAAATATATTGATTATTTGGAAGAAGTCGTTATCATTAATTACGACTGTTAATTTAAAGCTGAGCCTAGAAAAGGGTTGATTTATGCAATACAATCTGGAGAGTAGCGAACAGAGGACTTGTAGTAGCTGTGGCTGTTGCTTGTATGATTAGCATGGCGTGTGTTCAGAAGAGAGTACCCTCTCTCTGGCAATGGTCAACAATGGCAGAACGTTGTCTGGCTTGGTTTTCTTCACATTGTTAATATAATAACGAGCTGCATTCTTGCTAGCATTGGCTAACTGGACGCAGAAGCTAGCATCTGTAAAGTTTGTGATGGTACACAATTTACCATCAAACTTTGTGGATTGTTTCTGGCCAAGATTATGTTGGATTTATCTTTACTTACACCATTATCAAAAACCATGGTGCTCGAGTCTTGAATGCACTTGGTTGACCTAGAATTAATTGACAGCTGTATATATGTGGCTACCTGTTAGAATGCTAGAATCAATCCTATTATAACACTTGCATAGCGGAACTATGTCGACGTATCCCTCTTTAGGAGACACGAGTCGATGTACTATATCGACGTTGGTTCGGAATGCGTCCATCCTGTACGCGAATGATGACCAAGATGAGACAAATTATCTTCATGCAATGGGGCCCATGGGTTACGACTATTACTATAGCGTCCAGTACGGTGGCTTGCCTTTTTGTTAATAGAAGGTGGATGCTTGGACGAGGCTGTTGTTATTTCAGAGCGCAGTGGCGAAGGATACGAGTAATTGGCCGTGATGATTGCACTGATTTAATTATGACATCCAATGGACTTCTATATTACAGCAACGCGTGGCAATTTGACCACCGATGACCGGAATAGATAATATTGTTTTACCGATTTCCATACAACGATGATCGATATCCGGCCTTTTAATTGTCGGGAGTGTTCTATATGTCTATATACGCGTGTAAAAGTCCCATGCACTTTTAGAACGGAACGAAACAAATGAAATCAAATCAAATAAGTTTATTCTCAAAATTCACATTATAGTGACATATAAAACATACCATTCAATACAATTATGTCATTACATATACAATTAGTATTTATATAATTCAATATACAATAGGATATGATGGACCATTAGAATAGTAATAGAAGGTTTGCTATTTTTTATCAATATATTACAAAATATATGAAACAATAAATGAAAAATGAAAAATAATTTATTAAATTATATGAAGATGTTCGTTGTGAAAATAATGTTTCAACATCGTGTGCTAATGTTTTAGAGGACTTTACTAATATGCAGTACGTCGTATTATTATTATTGTTATTATTATTATTACTATTATCATTATTATTATTATTATTATTTTATCATTATTATTATTATTATTATACACATTTATATAGCGCAAATATCCAGAATAATTGCTCAAACTACGCTTTTTGGGGAATGGATGAACAAGAATTATAAGTCTGGTGTCCAACAACCTCTGCGCTGCGATACGACCCTTAGGGGAATGGCATACCTCAATTTATTTTCCTTATCATTTTCATCATCGCGTAAATATGGTTTACTTGAGATCCTGCAGAAGGGAAACTGGCAGTTAAACTGATGTCTAATAGGCCGATAATAGACCGATAGCGTCTTCTACAGAATAAGCCAGTGATTTCTGTATACAGGCAATAAGCGTAGGTTAATCAGATTTGGAATTGGGAAAATCCATTGAAGAGCAAAGGTGGATAAATAAAGAACGAGTTATAATTATGTGGCAAAACAGTACACGGTTATCAAAGTTCTGTACGTGTTAACCTTTATCTATAGTGCAGTGATTCAAATTCAGATTGGAATTAAACTAAAGGGAATACAGGCCACAATGTACTTCATTTTAATTATTACAAAATGCATATGTGTGCATACCATAACAAGGCATCAACGCAGAAAGGTTGGAAATAAGGACCTGATTCTGTAAGGGAGTTCTTAAAATATCACGTTGTAATTATTGGTAATTCACCTCATTGCGTTGTATGTAATGTAAATGCAAAGGGTAGTTATTTATTGACATCCATACTAAAACAACGTAAAGAGTATTATGTTTTATTTATCGGAATACGCGAGAACATGAATGGAACTTCATATTAACAGCTGCAAATGCTCACATATCCAGTTAGTTGATGAGATATCATCACGACCGACTGATATCTCATTCTAACTAGGGAGTAATTCCTGCGTTTTGTCTAAAGGAACACTGTCCCAAATGATACACGCTGAGATTCCTAGAATCTGATTTGCAGAGAGGTCCCGCAATATCCATTAGCTTTTGTTATAAACAATCTCAACCACGAGCATTGTTTACATTTATCCCCATAAAGGCTTCAAAGTGGATGTTGCGATTCCGATGTTATGTGTGGATAATCATTAGTTATCACACACTGTAAGAGCTAACTGGACTTTTTAATAAGTCTTGAATTTCTTTTCCAAGCACTGTTGAATCTCTGGAAAAAAAGTGTTACATTCATACAGAGGGGTATCTGCGCGTGACGTCGGGCAAGGAAGGTGCCTCATCCTGTGTTTCACATCTTCTGGGTTATTTTCAAGAGAACTGCAGGATCAAAAGAATCTTTTTTAACCAGAAAATAAATTCAATCATTTTAACCGGAATTACATTTTTCTCTTTTCTCGCGAGAAGATCACTGGTGCAATCTCGTGAGAGTATCCCCAGTGGAATTCATGACCAAACAGGAGGCTCAGAAGAAAAGCATTGGACTCTATGTGTTCCCTTGGTAGTTCAATAGATATAGTTCCCCAATTTTCGATAAACGACTGATAATAAACAGCTCTTAGTGCTGTCGTGTTCAACGGACATCGCTTGAAATCGGAATCACTAAACAATGGCCACTCGTGCGTGAAGGTTTGAATTAAAACAGGAACACGCCAAGTCTGTATCTGACTGTGGTCATGAGTGTTTGGTTGCTGGAGACTTTGCATTGAGAAGGTTTACATCAATGTCCTATAGCGTTGCATCTAGGAGTGAGTTATTTCGCTGCATCATCGTAATTCTTCCAGTTTCATTGATGCACTACAAAGCAGTGACTATATCTCTCGTGTTTAAAAATGAAAAAAATATCGAGTTCATATACACAGTATCAACTACTCTGTAGAGGTAATGTTAAGGACGAATTGTCGTCAATCTTCTCTGTATCACCTAACTAGCCTCTGCTTCGTTTCACTCCACGTGCATGGTCCTTGAATAATTTACCATTTCACAAACTGTAAGCCAATATTCTGCTAAGATTAACTCCTTCCTTGGAAGTTTCTATATGAAAATTGGATACAAATTGTAATCGCATAATCTGGTTCATTTAAGCTCACAGATAAGCACTAAATTCCACTTTGAATTGGCGGATGTATATGAAATGATGTCCTAATATAGGACAGGAATCCTGATCTCATCTCACAAATACAATGTTTTGTAGGATTAGGTTAGGTCTCTGTATCTGATGTTGGTGAGTAGTCTGGTGTGGTATGTGCGGGGGAAGACTTACCTTTAGATGATCCTGTCAGGTATATAATAGTTAATGAAAATTGATTCTCACTAATCACAGAGATGACCTAACTGTACTATGCACAGAAAGTAGGTTATTCTGAAGGGAACAACGACTCTAAGTGTTAATTACCATATACAATTATACGACAACACCGTTGTCTGGAAAAATCCTTCGATGTATCACAGAAATTACCTAACTCTTTTATGCACGGTAAGTATGTTTGTCTGAAAGGAACATACGTTCTAAGTGTTATTATATATAGACATGCGACAACACAGTTTTCTGGAAGATCCTTCGAGGCATCAACACAACAGCATACCGGAAGTTCCGTGTATTTTGTCTATCACACGTCGTGCCAACACATTGCATTCCTTTGTCATAACAAAGCAGGGGTTTGGGCGACGTTCGACGTGTTCCAAAAGTGGCGTTATCAGGGCATGATACATATACTAATATTTATATGAAGCCGGAAGCGGGGACCTATTTTCGTGGACGAATCTAGGCCTAGACACCTTGTTATAAAACGGAATAGTATGGCGAGTTCACGGGGGTCATTCTACATCAGTCAGGCACCGGAATCTAATAAATAACTGTCTGCTTCCCATGACCGGACTACGGGACTCGACGAAGAGCATTAAGCTCAAACTTATTAAATTGTTAGTTAATTTTCCAATCATACTCGCGTCTGTACAGCATAACGAGGTTGTGATTCCATTACTCTCACTCGGCGAGCACGCCACAGTAGCAAACAGCTCCATCACAACGACGGTCGTCAGTGGATGTTACACTTGATATACATCCACACAGGCGTGTTCGTGTAAGGAGATTTGGGATCTTTCCGCTTGAATTCTCTTATTCCAGCTATTAAGAGCGTTATCCCGTGGCTGACTGGAACATCCACGTAGTATATAGTCTTTCGGCAAGGACGCGGCTGTGACTCGCCGAATCTAGACGAGTCTCACACCGTGGTATAGTTGTGGAATGGGGTCGATATAACTTGTTACCTTAAAGGTTAGAACGGTCTTACATTGTAATTGTACATTGTACTTTCTGTGTAATGCATATTTGATTTATCCAATTAACATGGGGTTTCTATGGTAGACAAGATTATGTTGTTGTTTGATCTCAGTATACAGTAACAGTGACACGGCAATGTAGCCTACCGCCGTATGCTAAAATGACTAGTTACATAGGAACCAAAATGACTAAAGTTACGTAGGGACCCGAATGGATACTCACTGATGGACCCAAATTACTAATGTCACCTATGGACCCGAATGAATAAAATCACATATCAGCTGACTAGTAGCATATGTACCCAAATTACTAAAATCACTTATTTGGTGGTGTTCCATTAACAGTGTTGGACGCACATTCTGGACAGGGGGCTCCTCCTTTCTAGTTGTTCTGTCCGTAATTTCTGTTCTGTTACCAAGGATCAACACCGCACAGTGACTGCGCATGCGTCGGACAGAAATACAGACAGAACAGTTAGAAAGGAGCAGCCCCTTATTATAATATGGGCCAAATGACTAATTCAAAAATTGTGTTGGCAAGACCTTTATTATTTTACTCAACCGTATGAAGAGGTCTTGTAGGTAGAGCAGATGTGTCTTTCTTCTCTCAAGCCGATTCAATTCAACAATTGGGACCAGGCCTGCTTTTACACGAAAGGGGCGTAAATTTACACCGGACGTATATCAGAACGTAAAGCATGGAGTACGTGTAACTTTACGCACTATGTACTCCGTGCTTTATGTCCGGCGTAACTGTACACCACTTTCGTGAAAAGCAGGCCAGAGGTCAACTGAAGAGTGAGTATGGCAGATGTAAATATATTAGTACGTGAACCATTTATTTCGATACATTGATCAGTAATTCTGGGCCACGAGAAGTCAATGCAGTCATTATTAGGCCGTACGTGTCATTAGTGTAGCCAAATTCTGCGTGTCAAACACATACTTTTCGACACGATAATGAATAGATATTAGTGTTTTGCTTGTTAAATATAGCCCGGGATCCCCCAGTAGAGTGAACAACGGTGTGGTATCTAATAAGCCCTGAGCGTAGAGGACCCCCGTACAATTGGCATCTTTTGAAGACAGCCTTCTCTCTTGTACTGGATAGATTCAGGACGAATCTAGTGTTGACTCATTGCCGAGAGTAAATTAACTATTTGACCACGTTACACGAGTCGTGTGGTGAGATCAGCTTTCAGCTACAAACTTCATAAACGTCGGTGCAAATTCATCCCCAATTTCAAAGAGAGTGTAATTTGGACTTTTACTTTGGGGGCTGTATCGTTCAGTACTAGAAAAGGGATTGATTCAGATTCTGATGTCTTCAATAGTTCTAGGAAATGAAGACGAAACGGAAAAGAAATATGAAAGAAGATATCGGCATTGATACTGATTACTCCCATACAGAGACAGTGATGCAGTGATGCAGTCACGGTCACGGTTATCGTCACTCATATCGGTTTTGGACAGAATTCCAGAATCAACGCCAATGCCAAAGTCAATGTCATTATCAACTAAACGTCAATAGTATCAATGACAACGCCCGCCTCGTCAACTGTGCTTATGTATTTAGTAGGTTAAAACCAATGTCTTCTTGCTGTTTAACCATACAATAAGTCTTCTTGCTATTTAACCAGTATGTGGCGTTTAGAGCATGCCTTAGGGGGTGGATTTGGCGCATAATAGGTGGCCTATTATTATTATTATTATTATTATTATGTCGTATCACTGTTTAACTAATAAGTCTTTTGGATATCGTATTGCTGTTTAGCCGTACAATAAGTCTTCTTGCTGTTACGCCGTGTCACTGTTTAACCAATAAGTCTTCTTGCTGGTTAACCCATACATTTTCTCATTGTTAGATAAGCACGTGTTCGATTCCATTAACGTATATTCTCAGGAACAGTGCTGCAGAGTGTTCTAGAAATGTATGCGTTCAAAATTCACTGACACTGTTTATTACTTGATATGGGTGGTTATGCTCCATGCCATCATAACGAAATGGACAAATATAGTCTATCGAGTTTATTGTTGCTGAAAATAGAAGCAGTTCCATCGTTAGCTGGTGGGTAATCAGCGACGGGTCACGGCGCTCCGTGCGAGGTTCACGCGCTGACGCGGAATGACTTTACGGTGAGTTCCACCCCCTATTCCTATCAGCGACTGTGCTCGGCATACGGCCGTCGTATTACTACTCAATCAATGATAAGGAATGAGAAAGAAATACCTTAAAGCATTGTACAGCGGGCAGGATTAGTGTATTAGCGACTGTTCGTATTGATCGGCTGTATTGGCAATAATATATAAAATATTCCGTGATTACATTCACACAGTGTACTGAGAATGACGCAATGAATGGCTATTGAAAATATCATCCGATCGCTTATTTTATTTCTCTGTGGGAAAATGTATCAACTATTGGTGGACTGGGTTTTCTGTTGGGCCTAAAGAACGATGGTCATCCGACATACACTTGGGCTAGAATCTGTGCCGAAAACGTGTTACTAATGTAATTTGGGCTTCGCTGTTGACAGCTTTTGTAGTTAATGACAAACATCATGGCTAATGACACGCGTTACCTTGCTTTAATAATATGCATTGTCGTTAATAGTGCACATTGTCGTTAGTGAATGACACGCATTGCTAGCGCAGCCGAACGCTTACCCCCTGTGACAAGTATTTGGTCGTTCTTTACCAAAATATAAAATAAAAAAAATGTACCTTTTTTTAAATGTTCTAGCATTGTATCTAACATTGTTATTTCAATGCTGAATTGAAGTAAATATTTATAAATGCATTCATACCTTTGGATTTTACATGGTGAACATTAAATATGTGTGTGTAAAGTCGACAAACCAATAATGGTACTGTAATAGAAACAAACACACAATAGATTGTGTATTTCGACTACAAATACACATCAGGTTGTATGCTCTACTACTAACTCTACAGATTCTGTGGACTTTCTTGGGTTGTTACAGATATTGGTAGAGCATGTGGATCAGGTTGAAGAGCATGTACACATCTCATTCATATTTACAGATAATTTAATTGAAATGTACATTCTACACACGTAAGACATCAACCAGCTGTCAACTCATTGTTTGCAGCATGGCATACTATTACCTATAACACCATTCATTTTGCGTGCATGTGAGACCTAGCGTGCTCTATGTAGCAATAACTTCATGTTTTCTACTATTAAATAATTAGTGTGAACATCTCGAAATGCCAAGTGCCATGCATATTTCAGAATAGTTGTCATTTTTGAACAGACAATGGACTGTGTGCATGTGACGTAGTTTTGCACTACATCTCCAGTGTAGACTACCTCGTTATAATGTAACTGTACTGTGTGCGAATTGTATATAACTGGCCGAGACGTATACTGGTACAATATAGATTACCTCATTATACCATAACTGTATATTATGAGAATGATTACTGTGCATTTACAGACAGAAACGGACTTGTCCCGTGTAGATTACCTGATTATGATAGAACTGTTTGTGTGTTATCATCTTTGGTCCGTCAGTACCCGCCAGTGTAAGTTATTAACGTGCGTATCTGACAGAAACGTGACTATTATTGTCCAATCCTTGCAAATAAAATGTCAGTTAGATATGCCGTTAAATATTTATTACGCATTGTCTTCTTTAAAATATCAGATATCGTGGTAAATAGCAAACAGCGACGAGTTATCATCATCTGAACTCCGCTCTTTCTAGCTAGCGCGACGCCGTCACTTTCTGCTGTACTTTCGTTTCTAAAGTACATCCGGTTTTGATTCATGCGACAGAATGGAAACCATGGAAGTTATGTATTGCTGACATATGAGATTGTCGAGTTTTAGACAGACTCTGACAGTTATTACACCAGTGGGAATACAGTTCTCAACTCATCACAGCCGTAGGTATTGGTATTACATAGTATGTATACCGTGCAACAATGCACCATTCGTCACTTCAATCACAGACGTGCTTGGATTTAATATCACCAATTAACGCTATTCTTTATCATCTATTCTGAAAATGTGTCGGCAGCCGTTCCAGACACTGCACGTTAACCCGTCAACTATACGCAATCCTTTAACGATATCTATGCACTACATATAGAGTTTGATGGCATATTTGGAGATAATGATGTACTATTAGCAGGCAATACGCAGACGATGCATGTATGCATTACAACCAACGTCCATTTATAGGACGATGATGATGCTTTCGGGATATAAATGTATTCCTCTTGTTTATACCCTCGTGTGGTGTAGGGTCTTAACATGCTATCCCATGTCTAGGATCGTACACAATGTACAAATAATAAAGCAAATATTAGACTACAAGTCCGTCAATGCACTATCATAACAGTCCATATATGTTCGTCTGGTGACATGACAGAGCAGTGCCTGCGTGTACAAAGCGATCTTAAGTCACAGTGATGCCAAGATCACTGTCTTGGAGGTTTGGTTGAACTGTTATAGCGCAAACATTTATCATATATTCTTTCACTTGTTTCACATTTCAAATGAACAGTTATTATATTATTCTCGTGACTCGAGTTAGATACACGTGTCACGGTCATCCCAAGTGGAGCTCATTAGGGTTCAATAGAGTAATTCATGGTCTACTATAATTGCCATGGGTAAGATTCTGGCAATCGCCCGACTAGAAAGCTAATCCGTACACAATAGTCCTTTATATGTACATCTTATTAATAGGGTAACATAGTCAATAAGCGATTATATTCTTTACCCACTGGCATGCGAAGACTTCCTTATAGACTCGCAGTGTATATCATGTTATGTAATCTTTTACAAATGTATATATGTCGTTTCGACAATTCGTAGAGATACAGGAGTCAGACAGGCAAGACACCGGTTGGGACACATCCTGGGACATGCACATGTCGACGCGGCCATCCGGAACCGCGTCCATGTTTCCGGGATGCGTGCTTTCACGGAATAAATTCAATCCTCCACAACAATGTTCCCATCCTCAATATTCATCACCGAAACCATCCGGACATAGATGGACAATAAGAGCATCATCATCAACCATATGGACTACAATCATCTATATCAGTTATCAACAGAATACGGAATAAGGGAAACAAACCACGTTATATCAGAACTACCAATGAAGTAAAGAGAACTGATTTCTGAATCTGGTCCCCCCTGTCAGCGAAAATTGGCATTGCCATCTGCAGGGCTATAAAAATGCTAATAGTATACATGTTTAAACGGTCTTGGCGAAGTCGATCTCAAACCATGTTAAGTCCGCGCTCACTCGGACGGACACTGGTGCTTTCTACACAGTGGTATCGCTCACATTCATATCTGAGTTGGCCATTATTCGGAAACGTCATCAACGCTACTCAAGTGTGCTGAAGCCGGACCCAATCATGCGATTGATTATGTGTCTTATCTATAGCTGACTGCTTTGCGTAGTCACTTGCCTGACACCCTCTGTCGTGTCACCTGACCCACAGGGGACGTGTTAGCTCACCGGGCTCCAGATCTGGTTGGCAGTCGGACATGGGCAGGGCAGGGACCCGTGTCACTAACGAATCGCTGGCGCACACCAGCGGTAAGAACAGTTTAAGTCCACCAGTAGACGGATTAACCTGTGGTTTATCTGACTGCCAATCAAATATATAGTAATAGACAGGAGATGTGCTTATCTATTCATATGTGGCGTAGCGTAGTCTCTCTAATGCACAGTCACAAGACAAGACAAGACAAGATTTATTTCAGTCGTACAGCTTGTTAAGGACAGGGAACTGATTCCGGAGGAGGTACTAACTAGTATATTAAGGTATATTTTAAAGGAATAAATGAATTTGTGTCAGAAAATAATTATTAACACATGCACATACGCCCGTGCACATACACAAACATATATAGTTTTGATCTGTGTATGTCTATATGTCTCTCTGTTGCTGTCTCTTTCTTTCTCTCTCTCTCCCTCTCACTTTTCTCTCGGTCTCTCTTTATATGTCTCACTCTCCTATATCACTATCCTTATTATGTCACGGCCTAGTACTCATCTTTCTCTTTCTTTCCCTCTCATCTTTCTCATTCCTCCCCTTTCTATATTTCTTCCTCGCTCTCCCTCTCTCTCTCTCTCCATCGCTTTCTCCTACTCTCTCTTCTCTCTTCTTTCTCTCCCCCATTTCTCTCTCTCTCTCCCGCTCGCTCTTCTCTATCTATATCTATATCTCTCTCTTCTCCTTCCTCCCTCTCTCCACTTTCCGGAATCAACCCAGAGTCTATAGAACATTTACTGCAATGGAAACACGTGTCAGGTTACATGCACGTTCACTCCTGTAAGTGAAGCAACGTCTTCAGTTTTCTCCCAAATGACCCCAGAAATAGTAACATCAGTGTAGCTATCTGTATTTTTACTGTCAGACAGACACACGTCACGTAGGTTTTACCCACACATACGCAAGTTCATCAGCCTCCATGTGGGAAAAGTCGCAGCGTCCTATACGTCCCACGTCATCCCCCAGCTCAGACACACGTAACATAAAAAACACATAACGGATGAAGACGTCAAGAGAATGACGATTTTTCTACAGTCGAGATAAATATTCACTTGGGTTAATCAAGCCAACATGACTCCGTCTTGAGACTTCATAATTATACAGTGGGCGATCACGGGGTGTCCGGATCAGTCGGGTTGGAACCTCTCCGTGTCTGGGACGTGGTTGTGGTTGTGCTGGGACATCCACAGCTTATCTAAGATAATAACGTCCTTCGTAATGTACCCTGAGAATAATAAGCGAGTTTCTGCGAGTTTAAAGCGAGTGCACGAATTATGCTGGTATCTGACTTAGCGAACTTCCGAACGTATTTCATGAAAATAATATCCAATGGAAGCGAGTCTAGTGTTTCATTCCTTGCACTTACAATATTGTATTCCTTGTACATGTACTTACAATATTGTATTCCTTGTACTTACAATATTGTATTCCTTGTACTTACAATATTTCATTCCTTGTACTTACAATATTGTATTCATGTACTTACACTATTGTATTCCTTGTACTTACAATATTGTATTCTTTGTAATTACAATATTGTATTCCTTGTACTTAC
>JAUTBZ010143384.1:0-12544 GCA_032361785.1 Lepetodrilus galriftensis
ACATAATTAATTCTTTATCGTCGCAAATGGGTGAAAGATTCCCGCAGCGACGTTAAACTCCATATTCACTCACTCACACTCATGATAATGTAATTATTATTGTGCAGTATATGCTATTATGATGTGTATATGTTTCAAGTACTGCTACTGATTTTAGTGATTTGTATACGAGTATTCAGGATGTAGTGTATGCATTAATATGTTGGGATTATTTTTATCTGGCTGTTGGATATGTTGAACTGGAATGTAAACATTTCAATTTCAGATTTATGAAGCCATTTTTAACAAATAGCCGACCCACGCTAATAGATACTTTACCCAAATGCTGTCTACCATTAGCAAAACTATTAACTACTGAAGAGCAGTTGATGCAGGTAAGAAATTAGAGTATTAGTAGTACATCTACTGTCCGTAAATGCCATTGTAAATATTCCATAATTGACAGGTTTTTGTACATCAATTTTCTGTAGAATTTGGGAAATCATCAATGTGTAAAGATTATCTCATTTTATTTTATTTTATTTTATCACCCAATACTGACTCTAATAGGAGATAGTTATAATTGATATCACCTAGCTCGTTAATTTTATCAACTTGTAAGATATCATTGATATGTTTTAAATCAATACCTCTGCCTCCAGACACAGTTAGGGAGAGACAACGACTCAGTGGAGATTCTCTATGTCTATACCATGTTTTAAACCAATACCTCTGCCTTCAGACACAGTTAGGGAGAGACAACGACTCGGACACGGACATGATCATAGATCACAGCCAGCTGTCCATTGGGTCCGATCTCGCGTCCATTCCCTCCAATCACAATGAGAACGACACCAACGTCAAGGCTGCAGTACAAGTAAGTTGCTCAGGTTTATCGACTCGCGCATAATTTTCTACGAACTGTCTCCGTCGGGTCAGTCCAACTGGAGAAGTCGTCAATGTCTATTTTAAGCTTCTGTGTATAACCCTGCTGATAATGTTTACTGGTCTATAGATGTGTGTAGATGCTTTGCTTGTGATTAATTTGCAGTAGGCTTTAAAAATTAAATATAAACGTAGAATAAATTATAAGATTGAGAGGGCGGTATCTTCTGAGTGGGGAGGAAGTCGTGACAATAATAATGTTTGCATTTACATCGTGCCAACTCCATGGTAAAAATGTGCATTCGTCTTAGCAGATTTTATCATATTTTGTACGTGGAACCTGAGTAAGATAAGTTTCTCTGGCTTTGTCAATACTGTGATGATGTTTTAAGGATCCATGAAATGCTGTAAACAATGACAGTATGAAAACACGACTGCCTCAACCTCCATGAAATTACCCTCTCTTGCACTTTTAGACCTTGCTATTTATAAGCTTAGCACAGTATTTGTATATATGTTGTCTATTAGATGATGCAAAATGAATATATTTGTTGTATTTGTTCAATATGTTCCACTGATGCGTGTCACTGTGGATGATACAAATCTTTATTTTCAGCTTCACAATCGCGATACATACCGACATATAAATACATATAAACAAATAAAACTTCACAATCTAAATTGGTGTTGTAATTAATTGAAATAAATTATTGAAAAATATTATTCAAAAGTCGCGATAATTCATCCTGCTGTTGGGAAATATTGCAAGCCGTTAGTAAAAATGCTAAAACATTAACTTTGAATTCTGAAATTACCTCCCTTTAGTTTACTTGCTCACTTGCTAATGTTGTATTGTGGGTTGTTGTGTTTTCTTTCAGGCTGAGTAAGGTCCCCCATGAACTGGTCGCTCCCTCGACTGCATTGTGTTGTGTTGTGTAGACCTCATGTACTGGCACCAGTCTATGGTATCTGCCGTTGTAAACTTACACGCAAAAAAAGATTGGATACAAAGTTAAGATACCGCTTTGAAGTAAAGTGTGTCTTATCTAAACATCTGAAATCAAAACAGAAATTACAACGACTGAATTAATAAGACTGAATTTTGTGCCTCCACTACTGAATAAATAAAACGATGGAAATGTTATTGCTAAGAAATATGATTGTATGAATCGAATTCATGAAAGTGAGTATACTAGATATTATCTTGAAACACTTAGGGGTATGGATATAGCACAGGAAAAGGTTCTCTACTTTATTTTTACGCACATATCTATACGCAACATCGACATTTGCATGGGGACACACTGTGGTGTGATGTCACGAGAAGGGGGAATAACTCTTTTTATTTACTAGTGATTGGTTGACAATTATTTTAATAGCTTGATCACTTAGTATATTTGCAAAAGCACATATTTCCATTGAGGTTTGCACTTTTTATCATGTTTATCAACAACTGCAGGAGATGTTGACCAGAACAAGGGGACTTTATTCTTCGCCTTTTATTTGAGCACGTCTGTTTTTGTTTTACTCACGTCATTTGCTTCATCATTTGCACTCAGTCGGTTGTATTGTTAATGTTTTTGGTGTTATGTTTTATTGTCAATTGTCTGTGCTTTTGTCATTGCACAATTGGTATTACTATCTATCATGCTTCATTAGAAAATTGCACCCATATCTTGTAAATATATGTCATAAGATACTTAATGTTTATTAGAATCACTGTCACTGACTGGAGATGTACACAGTTACCAGGTTAAATTAGCCTTGAAAACAATAATAATTTGCCATTGGTCATTTTGAATTATTTCCACTATTTCCCTTGAATTTGATTATTTACACTTAAAGGCATACAATCACAGATCAAGTGGTCATTTTGGACTGAATCAGAGTTATAAATGCAAAGTATGTTCACGTAGTATACATAGTATGGCGTTTCTACCTCAAGAAAGCTCTTTCCCACTCAATTTTAGCAGTAATATGATTCACTCACATTGATAACAATGGAAATTGTCATCTTCAATTATAGTATACGGACTATACTCCCGTAGTTAGCGCAGGTGAAAGATTCTCGCAGCGACGTTAAACTCCATATTCACTCATTTAGCAAAAGTGACAATTGGAATTGCCTGGCAAAATCAGAAACTGCACTTTACGAGATACAAAAATTAGTTGATTTAGCGTACTCCAAATAGGCTTCCATTTCCTGTTTACATTTTAACCAAATCTATCGTACATATTACTAGAGAAGTTAACATATTATTGTGAATTGGCCCTACTCACATATATTTAATAATATGAAAATAATATAAAAATATAACTATAGCTGGACTAATGCAATACAACACTTGTTTAGACAAATTAAATGTAAATAGTTTCAGGTAAAGTCTCATTAAATCATTATATTAGTCAACCATCTGTGATTGTATGCCTATAATGTACCTACCTCACAATTGCATGACCAAAATTCATGGCATGTTTCAAGGAAAGAAATGATTCTCTAGTATTTTACAGACAAGCATGACAGATAGAATATTATTCTGGTTTACAATTTCAGGATTAACGTAACTTGGGTTTCTTTGGTTTCCTATTTTCTTTTTTCTTTTGCTTTTTTTCCTCAAGATGGACCTGTTTGCGGTCGATAGCGAGATTGACGATCGTCCTCTCACACCGTAGCTCGCGTCTAATTGTGCATGTTAGCCGAAGTAAGTTCCCTGTAGAGGACCCCGACCACTCGTAGTCAAATCTCAATTTGTGATAACTTTGTGAAAGTCCCAATCTCGGGATGCTGAGTTGAAAATAGCAGAATACAAGACTATGGTTGTAGATTAACATAGCAATAAATATATACACCTGGAAAAAAAGGTTAAGTGCCCCCCACCCTAACATGTTGAGACAGTGACAACAGACTTTTCAAAGTGATTAATATTTTAATTGATGTAGAAAAAGTAACATTTCTTGAGTATAAATCACTGTATTCCACAAGTGGCATCAAATATCGATGCAACAAAATCCATAACAATTACAGATATGTTCTTATTGTAATGAAATATTACTAAAACTACAATCAATTTGGGTTTTTATGTTCATTGTCAGATAAGCATAAAAACAAATAATAGTGTGTATAAGCTATGTGGGGTGGCGGAGGGGTGGGGGAAGATTGGAGTGGTTAATGTTTTTTTCCAGGTGTATATCTTGATCATCATATAAATGATGTTTTCGAGAAGGACAATCTTTATTTATTATGTCAGTATTCAATTGCAAAGTTTCTTTTCTTAGCCGTAGATTACTTGACATGTCCGACTGTGTGTGGATGTCTTTGTGTGCGTGTGTGTGTGTGTGTGTGTGCGTGTGCGTGTGCACACATGCATTCATGTATGTGTGTCTTGTCTGTCTGTCTGTCTGTCTGTCTGTCTGTCTGTCTGTCTCTTTCTCTCTTGTTGCCAAGCTCTTCGATTGTATTGATCTTTTGTACTTCCGTGTATATTTCTGTATTTATTTTTGAATGATCTGAATATCCTAGTTGTAGAAAGATAGTATGTATTGTCTTACAGGGAACTTACTTTGCACCATAGACACTATTTCTTATTGTTGGAACCACATGTAAACCTGGAGCAGTATTTACAAAGCACCTCGGACACCAAACTGACCAAAGTCGCCAAACAATTTCAATTTACAACATATTTGGATACTTTTACAATTTTCAGTCTTCTTAAGACTTTTCATCTGACAGTTGGTGCATTTTGATACTGTTGATTAAAGCTTGGTGTTCAATTTTATGCAAACTGCACACAACGTCATCAAAATTGATTTTAGTACTTATTATGTTCTAATTTACCATCAGCATGATACTATTGCACTTTTCTCCATTAACCCCTCCCTGCTGAATTAGGCACAGGTAAAGCCCTTTAGGGAATCTCTGATTGGCTTCAGCATGGAGAGGTTTCTTTCATCATCACCTCATATAAAGCTGCCATTGAATCCTAGGACCAGTCCAGAACTGTGACCAGTTAGGACCAGTTCAGGGTATCGTTTTACGAAGCTCTCATATCTACTATGAGACCATAATCACTCTCATAGCGATCTCTTAATGCATGGTCTTTGGGCACTTACAAGACCGTTATGGTCTCAGAGAATACGAGAGCTTAGAGGATATGATGCACTCAACTGTAGCGGTTTCAGTATGGTAAAACGACTTCATAACGTTTTGAGTTTCACAAATCTCCCATTATATTGGTAATAATAACACCTACATCGATGTAATGTCCAAGATCAGATTGTGATGTGATTAGTGTTTTTTACAAACAAAAATAACAAGATGATCCATCACCCTTTACTCCAGAATGGAACCTTCCTTTCCTTCATAGATTCAGTTCTGGTCTGGTCCACTTTTGACAAGATCTTCATATCCTTTTATCATCATGTTGTCGTTTTGATAATCATTGTATATTGACATTTTGACTTATAATATATATGCAAGTGTTGTTATTGAAAGAATATTGTATCTGTGATTTTGTACTTTATCTTGTGATGTTTATGCATGTAAGTTGCATGTGTGGGCATTGCTCCATATCAAAATAATAAAACTGATAATATTGAAGTGATTCATTCTTAATGTTGTTCTTCACGCCAAAATATTGGAACAACTTGCATATTTTCCAACAGAAAGTAAAACTATCATAAACTTTATTATGAATATATTAAAATACTACAGATAGTTTGACGACTTTTAATATGACCTATCAACTGTTACATGTACATAATTATTTGACACTCACTAGAATCTTAACTCACCATGGGAGAAGGTTTATAATTCTTCTGAGAAATTCACAAATTAAAGGTGCCTCCCCAGATAAAATGTTATAGCACAATTAAAAAAAAATATTCCATCCAACTGACTTTTCTTTAACCTGGGCTTTCCTGTAAGAAATGGTGTAACACTAATGTAACTTTCACTCGATCCTTGTGCATAAGCTACAGCAGCAGGGCTTAATTTAGCAGCTAATTTGGGAGCCATGGCGACCTAATTTTGCATTTGGCATCCAATATTTCACTTATTTTAAGTGTTTCTGGCTATGCAGGAGCCAAATGGGTCCACGGGAAAAGTTGTAACTTTGAGGCATGCAGGGGTAGTAAGGTTGAAGTTAATGCTATTTCAGAATTATGCCATTTTGCACAGGAGAGTCTTGAAATCATGGTAAGGTCAAATGGAAGATAAATAAAAATGTATGTTCTGAAAGTAAGAGTGATGTCTCGGTTGCTCCTGAGGAGTTGGCATTTGCAAAGCAAAGTAAAAACCTGCCTCAGAGATTATTAAACTTTGAGTATGATTTCATCCTCAACTCAAAGTTTTGTTCGCAAATCTCCACATAAAATTTGAGCTTGTGGATGACATTGTATTAAAACAGTTTCCTAATCTCGCATTCTGATCTGATGTCGATAATGATTATAGTGTGTAAATAAAATACTAAGACCAATATTTGACATTAACCCTCTCCCTGCTGGATAAAGCTCTTTAGGGCATCTCTGGTTGCCTCCAGCATGGAGAGGGTTAATAATGTACATAGACAAAGACATGGATGGAAGATAGTGAAAGTGAAGAAGTATCAGAAAAGAGTACTGTACTTTCATGAGCAGTTACCGTTGTTACACCCAATACACAATATTGCAATATTTCAACATATTTCTCTGTCTCTACTGGAGTAAGCTGCAATGGTAAGTTGTAGTTGTAGAACATCAAAAATATTACTGTATATAAATAACATAACATTTCCTTTAGTTTTAGCATTTTCACTATTTTTATACAGTTATTTGATATATGAATGGTAAGTATATGTGTTACACCGCAGTTAGTACTAACAGTTCAATGATTTGATGTCAAGCATCATGTTTTAGACACTAACAAAACTGTTTTTGTTTAACCCTCTCCATGCTGGAGGCATCTGAGATGCCATAAAGCGGCTGTGACTAATCCATCACGGAGAGGGTTATCGGACAACAGAACACTATTTAATTGGGTTTTCTTTAAAGTGTCATGGCATATGTATGACAAATTCTCACACTTTGTGTTTGTTGTGTTTCCCCTGAAGATTATTAGAAATGTTTAATACATGCACTGTTAATTCTCTCCTAACCTCTCGAAAGACACTGAGAAAAGATAAATTGAATTTATCTTATGGAATGCACTACTAGTATGATGGTGTCCTGACATCTTGACTTTGTATGCTTCCTATCTGATTGGAAACAAGTATATGTTGTCATCCTTTAATAGAATGCAACTTTAAAATATATAGCCATTAACTTTATGTGTGGATTTGTTTTTGTGAGAATGTGAATTAAATATATTGATATTGTTATAAACCTTTTACAGATAATTTCCAATCTACTGTTATCATAATGCATCTATTGCAAAAATAATATACTTACTATGTAGTCTTGCAAAGCTCTTCTGTTGCTAAAAATTATTAATAGGTTTTCATGAGATTTATATTAATGGATTACCAAGCACATTTCCTGAAATGGAAATTCTATTAAATCTTGGATATAGACAACCAAAATTGAATATATATTGGATCCATTAACCTTAAAGTTAGATGTATTAATGTACAAGTGTGTGATGCTTTTAGACTTCTGCAAATACAGTTGCACATTGTGTTGCATTTTATTCCGTTGTGTGTGCATGGAGATGCTGCTCGTGTTATTACATGTCTTATAATTGGAAGCTACTGACAAACCTCATAGTTGATTTTTGGTTTTCTCATTACATATATATCACTACTAAAATCCTAGTTAGCTCTTCAACTCTACCGTTATATATTCTTATACGGTTTAAGGACTACTCGTAGCTAGGTCCCCTTCCACAGAATGAGTGTAGCACTACGAGAGTGGTAACTTATACAAGTCTTGTACCTCTACAATCAGTCTGTAAAACAGATCTGGTCCCGTATTCTCGAAACTTCGTAAGTCCTAAGAAGTTCATAAGTACCCGGTACTAAGAATTTGCCTAACTGGGTTTCTGCTCATGTTAATTTTTGAACAGATCTTTTCTCACTAAGAAGTTCTTAGCTAAGAATTTCGAGAATATGGGCCCTGGTATTCAGCAAAACTAAAAGTATTAAATTAAATTAAAATATTGCTTTTATATTGTACTTCTTATCCAGTCATTCAACAGACCATCATTCTATTCCTGTAATAGTTATCATGGTCATGAAATATTGCCAAATAATTATTAGGATGCATTACTACCCTATGCGTATTTATGTTGATTGTCCTAATTATCAATTATTCATGAAATATTTGGCAATATGATATAGTGTTAAAAACATTACATGCATGGTCAGACATAAACAATAGCATATTTATCTGTAGTGGTCTGCATCCATTGTTTCTAGAGGGTGAGAATCCTGTTGGGAAAACTATGTCTTAATCACTGCCAAACACACATCCAACAAATTGATGTCCTCTGCTGCATGCCGTTAATATATTTTAGTAAAATTAGGTCCCAAAATTTGCAGAATTATTTGTTGTTTTTGCTATGCTCAGATTAGATCTAGATCAGTATCATCATTTAAAGCTGATAGTTTTTCGTGAGTTTTGTCCATATTGTGTAATGTTTTGTGCATTTTGTTACAGCCCGCAGTTGATGCATGAGGTAGATACATGAAGACGTTTTTGTTCTCTGGGTTTTCTTGTTTGCCCATTTTTTGTTTGTTTTGTGTGGAGCTCTTTGCATGAAATTGTTGCCACCTCACCTCATAAATTATTATCACTATCCCAAGGCTGCAGCGTTTTTTTTTATAAATCTTAAGTTTGCTTTGCAATATGGGTTGTGCAAGCATGCTATTCCTAAGGTAGTAGGGCTATTGTCAGTAGTGATAGTCCCATCTGTGAGCTATCTAAGAAGAATGGCTGTAATAAAGCAGGTGCGGATGTGTGTACATGTGTATTATGAAATGCTGGCAATATAATTTGGTATTGGCTTGTAGCTGCTGTGTGGATGTCGTTGAGCTTAACGGCAGCCATGTTGATATTAGGGTTGACTTCATATTCCTGAATGTGACATGTTAAACTATTATTTTTCTTTAAAAGATTTAATTGTTGTGCTTAGATGAAGCTTTTGCACAATAATGTTAGTTAATCAGCAAATCAATAAAGGGAAGAAAAAAATTAGCTAATGCAGAACTACGACCTAAATCATTCTGCAGACTTGCTAACTCGGGATGGGGGCAACTCCCACTGTTTTTAATTTCAACCTGGGGAGGGTTTTGCAGCTATGCAGCATCAGCTTTTGTTTGTCTTCATCAGCGTTATCACTGTCTGTCTGTCTGTCTGTCTTCTGTCTGTCCATCATCTGTTCACATCTCGGCTTCCTATCTCATTCCTATCTAGTCTTCCACCTTCCACCTTCCACCCCCTGAGAGACTAGTATGTTAGTCTATAGACTGTTCCATCCATCCTTTGCTACATAAACACGTCCAAGCTACCAGCCAATGTTTAGCCTGCTCACATGAACACGTCCAAGCTACCAGCCAATGTTTAGCCTGCTCACATGACAATTGTATTTTTCACAATCTCACAAATTACCGTCAAGCACACGCTGCATAGTTCTAATAAGCAATTATCAACATTTCATATAATTACCTGTGATTAATGGAATATTGTATCTTGTTTTTAATCAGGTTTTCTAATTGGCATTTTGCAGTTATTTTCAACATTATTTTGCTCGTATGTCAGTTTATGGCAGGAGGAAACCTGCAACATTTGTAGCACTAAGTGCTGCAGTAAACCTGTCAGTGTCGGCTGGTACTGACAAAGCAAGGATACTGGCTGTCAGTGACAGTACAGACAGCACATCCTATCAGTGACAGTACAGACAGCACATCCTATCAGTGACAGTACAGACAGCACATCCTATTAGTGACAGTACAGACAGCACATCCTATCATGATCACATTGTATTGCTTTGTTACATTGCTTGAAGCATTCATAAAAGTTTCTATATGTTACAATATGCTTTTTCTTTTACCATATATTGATAATGACTGTAAAAATGTTGTTTTCAATCTTATTACATCTATGTCACATCCTTCAAATGTCTAAATAATTCACACACAATTACTTATTTACGTAATTATATGAATATTATAGCTATATTTCACCATATCGACTTGACTATTAGCTTGTGTCCCATCTTTTCCTAAGCATGTGTCTCAGCTAGTTTTCTTCTTTACCTAGTCATGCCTGTGGAAAAGTCTATACATTAAATGACTAATCTCATGAAATATACATTTTTTGTTGAAAAATAATATATCCTTGTCTTTCAAAAAATAAAAAATAATTATAGAGCATTTTCTCATATTGTGAACAAATGTTTTTCTGTATAGATCAATGTTAATGTTAATCTTTAATCTGTGGCTTGATCTTAAGTTAATCCTGAGTGCTGTTGTGTAGGGCAACTTCAGTTGTCTCCAGTAGATAGGAGGTTAAGTTAACAGAATACCTGTTCATGTCTACATAGGATAGTAGTTTGAGTATCCTCTAGTTTTTCCTGCTGACCATAAGAGCTTCCCCTGACCATAACAGTAACAAGTCAGCAGGGAAGTCTAGTGGAATCTCGAGCTAATAGTATAGCTGCGTTGTGGGCAATGTAAACCTTATAAATTTGTTCATGTTCATGTATATTTTCTGGTGGCAGTCAATCTATATGACATTTGTTCATGTGAATTGTGAGTAGACTAGGTCAACCGTTCAAGATTTATTTCCATTATGTTTTTTACATATTATTATTTTAATTTGTTTAACAGCTTATATTTTGTAACTAGCAGGCACGTAGGCTAAGGGTATTTTAACATGTCTGCCAATACCATACTTTAACTGTGCTACCGGTATGTTAATATTTTGTTTAAATTATTATTATTTTTTTTATGAAATTGATGTGGATTTATCTGCGTACAGTGCTCCCTCGTTATAACGCTGAAGTTGGGGTCCATGACATGCCACCCGTGTTATAATATCCGCGTTATATCAACGAATATAATTGGAGAAAAATCTTTTTTTAAATGGGGTCCACGTAGGACCCCGTGTTGTATCCACATCCATGGTGCATCGAAGGACGTTATATCGAGGGAGCACTATCTGAATATGTAGGCAGTTACGTCTGATTACGTCACAGTTATAACATTAACAATGAGAACAGCTTGCAGTGAAAGTACAGTAATATTTATTGATGATGTATTTCCAGCCGGAACCGGAGACGTACGACCTTGGCCTAGGTCACACCAATCCACCGATGAACATGAGAGTTAACCTCCCTGGCCCAATGGGTGACAAGGTCTGAACCAAGGGACGCCACTCCAAAAAGCGGGAGATATATTCCTTGTATGCCCATATCTTTCAGCAAAAGGAATTATGTGTACATGTTATCATTTCTTTGATTGAACCATATGAATTGTAGCGTGGGTGTTGATGTAAATGACTCGACATGTTGTTGTTGGTTTCTTTTTTTTACAATTGTGTGATTTGTTATGTGTGTGGGTGATACGTTTACTGTGGTTTCTATTTGAAAAACATTATATTAAATATTACTTTAAAGATAAAAATGAAGTTTTCTTTATTGTAAAATTAATTATTTGATAGAGATCACTAGTGGCATATAGCAAATTTGTTACATGTGCATCCTGCCTTCATCCTAAGGCAATGTACTCATTTACTTGGAACAGTATTTTCTCGTTGTTTAAGTTGCACAAATTAGGGCTGTTGTTTTTCTATCTCATGTTTTGTTTTTAGCACCATGGCATGTTAACAATACTTTTTGTATTTGTTGCTTTGTTAAATTTTCTTTTTGAGACTCTCGTCAATTTTTTGTTTTTGTTTAGTTAACCTTTTTGAAGTTATGCACCGGTTAGTTATTCACTACATAGATCTATGCTTGAATATGATTATCAAGAGAGTGCATGTATTTCTTTCTTCTTTACTATTAAGACAGTAACAGTGTTATAAGAAGTCATATACATGTACATGTATGAATGAGTAAATGATAAGGCAAAACTAAAACTAACAATCTGTCGGAATCCAAATTTGAGGAATCTGAGTTTGAATCCTGAACCCAGGCCCACCATGATCATCTCCACTGTCCCAGCATCAGCCCGGGTATCATATGTCTTACCGTACTACACAGCATTGGCAAAACTGAGTTTGTTTTTAACCCTATCAGTTGCATCAGATTTTATGGCAAGTGTGATTAAGTCGCCCATAATATCTTGTGAAAGTTACACAGAAAGTTCAGTTCCCAACGTTTTAACGACTTCACACCCGTAAATAGTCATCAACACCTGTCTGTTATCTCTAGTCAAAATAGATCGACAAAACAGACCTATTAATTGGTTAAAAGACATAATTTGGCAGTCGGCATCATAGTAACCACATTGACACTGTCCACTGGTAACCATAATCACCATATCCACTTGGCCGTCATAATGGCACTCATTTGTATCGCTTATATATTCACTTCTATATCAGTTTTTGTACTTTGCTATCTGTAATTGGTCACACTGCATTGTATACAACCCACAGGATACATGTAATATCCTTGCCTATGTTTCACAAACAGGTCTCAGTGTTAAAATTAACCCTCTCCCTGCTGAAGGCAACCATTGATGCCCTAATGAGCAGTGCTTTTGCCTAA
>JAUTBZ010143395.1:0-12543 GCA_032361785.1 Lepetodrilus galriftensis
TGCTTATTGGTACAAACATGGACACACAGGAAGGGCTTATTGGTACAAACATGGATACGCTTACAGGGAGGGCTTATTGGTACAAACATGGACACACAGGAAGGGCTTATTGGTACAAACATGGAAAACGCTACAGGGAGGGCTTATTGCTACAAACATGGACACACAGGGAGGGCTTATTGGTACAAACATGGACACGCTACTGAGGGCTTATTGGTACAAACATGGACACGCTTACAGGGAGGGCTTATTGCTACAAACATGGAAAATGCTACAGGGAGGGCTTATTGGTACAGGGAGAGCTTATTGGGATGAACATGGACACGTTACAGGGAGCGCTTATTGATACACATGTACTAACTGTGCGATTTACAATTTGGGTTCAGGAGAAACATGGAAGCACATTGTGCTCTACCATGATACTGACGGGTTCGGGCCGTAAATAAATTGATCCACAAGTACATTTTATCAAGAATAATTATTATCTTACGTAAAACATGTGTTTACACCATCAATATTGAAAATATAATGAGAACCTGTATGCAAAATGTAATCATATTTGACCAAATAAATAATAAATTAGGAAAGATACTTCTGATGCTCATCCTAAATTCCATATAGGAACGACAAGTACGTAAAAACAGCATGCTAGAAATTGTAGAATTAATTTGGGGCATCAGTCCGCTTACCTGTTCATATGCCATGAACTTGAGGGCGGATTCTGGAGCGATTTTAATAACATTAATTCCATTTCCTCTCCACATAGATTTAACTCCTCCTTCCTTCAACATGTGCTGAAAGCCCGACATAATGCTGATGTTCTTCCGAGATCCGTGAACCTGTTGCAAAATAGAAAACATTCACTGTACGATGAAAGACAGATACCTTATTGAGACCTTGCATGTGATGTCACTCAATACATCACATAGCACTGTGGGTGGTAAGACAATGGAATTTTCCGTTCTTGCTCACGTCAACAGATTGTTTTCTGCCACCCAAACCGTTTTCTCCCACCCAGACGATTGTTCCATGCAAGGCCTCAATTACAGTGAAAACACAATGATATAACGTACTACAGAGACTCTATTAATAGTCGATGTTGTCCCTACCTGAAGGAGAATCTTCAGTCTGTCGAGAGGAGCAGTTGCGGTTCTTGACACAGCGCCCGCCAAGGCTCCAGCCACCAGGTGGCGCCACCACATCCCTGTCTGGAGCTCAGACTCAGTGAAATCATCTGGGACCAGACTGTTCTCACCGATGTCGATGATCTGGAATAAATCACATGACATATATGCAAGATCCAAAAGTTGTGTGTATCACACATTGCACAACTTCAGTATGTGAGCTTATTACTATTGATCAGTAAACTACTTCAAATACTTGAATATATGAACACAAATCACAGGCGCTTGTCACAAATAGTAACAATATCTGCTGAGTATTTTCATTAGTTTTATCAATGAACCATTAATTTGATATCAAAAGACACAAGGGTGATACTAAATATTTAACACACATTATCATTATTAAAGTATTTAAGAAGAAAAAGAAAATTTGTTACTGCAAATTCGAAGAGTAGATCTATGTTGGTATCCATTTTCACTGTGTCTTTACAGTAATTATGTATGACATCACAATGGGTAGTGATGACATCACAATGGCCGACATTGTTTGATTTTATAAGCATACCAAGGAAAACTGACGTCTTGTAACATTAACTCTCTGTATGCTGGATTAGGCACAGCACAGATACAGCATGGAGAGGGTTAATGGTGCCGCTGCCAATGCCAACCAGACATTCAGTGTATTCGTATATCATAACATCCCTCGCACGTTCCATTGAGTACATACAGAAGAGTGACGCCAAGTATTCAGTACTTACAGAAGAGTGACGCCAGTAGTGGAGGATGTCCTTCAAACTCTGACCTGGGGTCAACAACAGAAACTCCCGCCATTCATTCCAGTCGATCTTCAACGTTCCATCTTTGTCCATCCTAAACACATCACAGAACGATACACATCCAGTAGCCTCACAATGTAAGTGGGGATAAACTAGTGAGACGTTAGTGAAACAGAATACATGGTACAAATACGAGTAATATATAATACTTGAATCATTGACATGCATAACAAAGCATTTGATTGCAAATAAATGCATTATTACTTGATTGAATTAATGTTTTACTATAAATACAGCAAGATCTTTTTGGTCCACTGTATATCTGTTTTATTTTATTTTTATCAGCATGTACACTATTTTCTGACCTAGATAAACGATGAATGTATGTTTGAAACTAATCATTACTACTGAATTGCTTTACCTGGAGACATGTACCTTTCAAACTACTATCATGTAAACATAATGAAATCTTGACCAGTCATGTAAAATATGTGCTGTATTTTAAGTCAGATAATGTACTTCTGATAAGTTTATTCATGAAAAGCAATTATTTTTAACGTATCAAATATTACTCGTAGATTATCCCATACCGACATTATGGACAATTCCTACCTCTGGAGCAATTTCTCAGCCTCTGCTTTGTCGATGTGAACACCCAGTTTACGAAATGACTCCTGAATCTCAGTGGAATCGATCGATCCTGAAACAAATCACACATCCTTTCATTATACACATCATGCATTCTCAACGCCCTTAGTATTATCCTTGCTTGATAGATCAACACAGATCATTTACAGAAAAGAGAGAGGCAATGTAAGCATTATTGTAATGTTAATAATCCCAATTTTACCCACTTACAATACCGGTACTAAAGCGACTCATACACATTTTACTTATGCCAATTTTTATTATTGGTCATATGTATTATGTAATACATACGGCAATCTTTGCAAGAATCTGAGCTTTCAAGGATGAAAATGCACGAACACCCACCGAAATACGCTATTTTACTTGGCGAATGTAAACAAATTGTTTGCTTTTGAAATTGGCAAGGTCTTCTAAATACGTTATTTTACTTGGAGAATGTAAACAAATTGTTTGGTTTTGAAATTGGCGAGGTCTTCTCATCACGGGTTTCTCTGAACGGATTGCACGCGTTTCTCGCACATGCCATACTCATCGCGGGTGTCTCTGCACGGATTGCACGCGTTTCTCACACATGCCATACTCATCGCAGGTGTCTCTGCACGGATTGCACAGGTTTCTCGCACATGGCGTAACATGGATGAAGTTAAATGTCAACATTGCATCGTCCCTGTTCACCTAACAGGCTATGTAAATAAACGACTTAAAATGAGCTTATTTATTGATAGCAGGTCATTTGGAAGGAATCAATTACTGTAGGATCATCAGCTCTATAAGTTTGATTTTGGTGTACGAGTCACTTTAACCCTCTCCCTGCTGGATTAAGCAAAAGCACTGCTCATTAGGTCATCAACGGTTGCCTTCAGCAGGGAGAGGGTTAACTACGGTATACAATTGTTCTGTCAAAAGGGGTACCAGAACCTGGATTCACGGACTACTCTTACACTACACTACTATAGCGTATGTAAGGCGTCACTGCACCAATATCAGAGTGAGTGAGTGAGAGTGATTGATTGATTGATTGATTGATTGATTGATTATTATATTTGATTGATTGATTGATTGAATTAAGGTTTAACGTTGCGGCGGGAATATCTCACCCATAGGCGACGACGAGTGAGTGAGTGAATAATGAGTCTAATTTCACAGCAGGAATCTTTCACCTATTTGCGACGACTGATATTATAGAGGATGCCCCTGTTGCTCTCACCGTCCTCGTTGGTGTCGATCTTCTTGAAGCACAGCTTGAGGTGGCGTTCATGTTCACGGACGTAGTTGACAAACTCGGAGAAGTCGATCTCCCCATCCTTGTCCTTGTCATATTTCTTGAACAGTTTCTGAAAAATACGGCGATGGTATAGGAGCGGATGTCCAACATTGTCACCCTTAACCCTCTCCCTGCTAGGTGAGTCACACACTCTGTGCGGCATCTCTGGTTGTCTTCAGCAGTGAGAGGGTCAAATCTCAGCATTTATCTTTACATAGACAGGGAAAAAATAAATCTAATGCTAGTACAATTAGAATAGCGATAAATTGATGGAAATGTACTAGATCTACTCTAAAGGATGATGAGATGTTAACTTATTTGTATTCATGGTTGTGACAGATTAATTATAAATCTACAACAGATACTTTATTAAATTTTCAATTATTTACAGAAATTACAATTATTTGGATTGAAATCTATTCAAAACACAAATAAAAATAATTGAAAAAATATAGTAATATTTTTCATGATTTTTGGCAATTTAAAAATTAATCGACTAACGTACTGAATGTTACACCATAAATGCATATTAATACTATCCAATGAAATCCTTGCACTGTTCATATACTGTGGCAATCGCATGCTGCAGACATCGACAAGTTGCAAACGAACCTTAATATCTACTGGAATGCCAACGATATATACACTCAGGTATCTAGATGATAGCTCAGAGAAAACGTAAAGCAAAAACAATTTGTGATACCAGGCAACTACTGTTAGCAGTGAATGGAGACAACATACATTTATAAAGTTCATTGAAACGGACACACTTTGTACGACTATTTGGGTGGCTATGATAAAACTTGCGTTTACAATTTGGATGCAACATTGCCAACATTTACATAATTTTGTCATTAAATTATTATTATTTTATTATTATGAATATGATTATTACTGTATTACCATGAATGAATACAGTATGTTATGTTTTATTTTTAATTACTTCACTCAGAATGTTAAAATAATTATCAGTCAGTAAATATGATAATAGAAAAAGATACAAAAGATTCTAAAAAATAAAATCCAAAATATATAAATATTAATACGAGTGTTATTATTTAACATGACAGCGGGGATCTTTCACCCAGATGCGATGATCATAAAATGAATGAGTATAAATAAATGTGTTAGTGTTTTATGAGTGTTGTAACATTCATAAAAATCATTTATAAAGAAACTAGATTGACAATGTTTAGATTGTTCTTGACTTTTATTGAGACAAAATACCCAAACCTGTTACAAGGACTACCGTAGTGTGTGTAATAAAGTATCACTTAAAGTGTTGCTGTGATAGGATTTTCTGAAGCTGCTACAGAAAACAAACTACTGTGGCTACATTGATGCAAGGACTGAAAAAGCCACACACCCAGATTCAGAGAGATTACATTAAGAAAATAATTATGTTCATGTGAAAAAAAAACCACACAAAAAAACCTGACGTAAATTAATCTGGCCCTAGCTGCTAAATAAAACCATAGCTTGGCGTGCGATTATGGAGTTTAATGTCGCTGCGGGAATCTTTCACCCATTTGTGATGACCATACCTTGGTCATAATCTAATTATCTAATATTGCTGGTAAATGTTAATATTTTGATGATACATAATGTATTTGGAAATTTAAAATCGAATCCACTAGTCCTCAGCTGTATTCAAGCATTGGACGTTTAATTACAGATTTAATGAGCTGCATAGACGACTACGAGTATGACAGATGCTAGATGTACTAACATACCTAATTGTATGTATACAGCTAATGATGCAATTATAGTCATTCACAAGTCATTAACTGTATATGGTTATATCGATTCTTTGTGTAGTACGGTATATATAAAATCTACACATGAATAAATGATCTATTACTGTTACAATCGCCCTAATTAACAAACCAATACACACAATACTGTTAACCATGGCTGTTTCCAATGCTCAAGAAGCAACCTCACATTCAGAGCATTAACCTTAATGCTGGAGACATTTGAGATCTGCCCTGAACAGCAAACTGTTATTAATTAAGGGTTAACTGTCACTACAGTGAATACGGTACAGCAACATTCTCAGTCATTGACAAAGTACAATACCAGCTTAGGGGTTAGCTGACAACAATATTGACATTATAAACAAGTCTATGTAAACGTATGCACGATTCCTCAATGTTAATGAATTTCTTTTATAAAAAGAATATAATAATATAATTATAAAAAAATTTTTTAAACAAATAAATAAATAAAAAAAAGGTCGTCACCTATGGGTGAAATATTCCCGCTGTGACGTAAAACAATAATCCACTCACTTTTATAAAAAGAAAAAGAAAGAATATATATTATATTCTGGAATGAGAGTGAATATGGAGTTGCGGCGTCGCTGCGGGAATCTTTCACCCATTCTGGACGACTAAATTCTGGACGATTGAAAACAAAGGAGATATCACATTTCTGATGTTAATATCTTAACAAAAGATGACAGCTTCTTAACCCTCTCCATGCTGGAGGCAACCAGAGATGCCCTGAAGACCAGTGTCAGTCCTTAATCCAGCAGGGAGAGGGTTAATACGATAAATCTTGTGAGTGAGAATGTGTTCTAAATGAAGGGCGGGGCATACATGTAAAGTTGTGAACACACTACGACCGAATCAGTGTATAGCAAGCAGCGGCGGTAGCACAGGGCTTCTGAAACTCAATGTACACATTAACAAACTTAAAACTAAAATAAATATAATGTCAGTAGTTAAATGAACATGTGGTGCCTGGAAATAATTCCACTTCTATCATGGTATTTTCAAAACAAATACATAATACAATACAATTACAATGTTCTTGATACAAGTTTCTATGTAAATTGCTAACTCAGCAAATACTGTAGATAAGCACTATTAAAAAAAATACAACCCAAACAAATCCCACCAAACTACTATTTATAACTTAAACACTGACAGTTGCTATTGTATTCCTGGGGAAGCGAGTACAAAGACATTTTTAATTTTTTATTTAAATAAACGCATACTTTTTTAAACAGACGTTGCTTGTTCAAGAAACCCTGTTCTACATTTAAGCAAAAGGCAGCTAGTAGCTACTTCTACAACCAACTTTTCTCTCTACTACATGCTTGGGCTAAACACTGTGTTGATCCTCCTATCAATTATTAACAATTAACACGTTCAGTTTCTAATAACTTTACTAGTAATTTCGCCTGAAAATCATATATTCATGTTATCACAACCCTGAAAAGCATTTATTTTGAATTTTGATTTAAGGACAATTTTTCCTGTTCCACGATCTGGCTTAATGAAGTGTTTAATTTATTGGTCTGAATTAGAGATCTAATGAAAACATACTTTCACCATTAACCCGTTATAACTCAACTTAGCAGACTGGCAGTGCTCTGTACTCATACTTAACCCTCTCCCTGCTGAAGGCGAGTTAACTTGCCCGATCACGTGCAGAAATAGTACACTTTGATTTTATTCAGCAGGGAGAAGGTTAACCATGTTAACACATGACTCACAATAAAGTAAAAATATGATCTAACAATTCACATAAAATTGAATACTAAATTATTTGACAAAAGTACATTTCACGTATTATTTTTATTTAATTGGGGTTTTGAGTCGCTTTATAGAATCTTTCACTTATACTTGATTACAGTGCTCCCTCCATATAACGCTGAAGTTGGGGTCCATGACATGCCACCCGCGTTATAATACAACAAATATAATTGGAGATTTTTTTATTTATTTTTTTTAAAATGGGGTCCACGTTGGACCCCGCGTTGTATCCGAATCCGTGGTGCAATTTTGACAGTTCTGTGCACACCTACAGACAGCACATCCATATATTGGCGTGGATAGGCAAACGTCTCTGGTTTAGAAGTTAAGACTGATAAGAGACAATCATGCACATGCACTGACACAACCATACTCTACAATCATATTTCCAAACTTATATATTATAATTGTAACAGATACAACATATTTTACAACCATTACTTTCACTGTTCAGTTGGCTCTCATATTTATATTTACCGCAAAATAATGTCTACTTTATTGTCCTTTTCTATATTTGGGAAAATACTTTTGTACACCAACTTGAGGTACATGTACTAGTACCGTATATGGATTATTGGATTAATCAAAGTTCAAAAACGTACGTAATTTGGTTAATAATAATAGATTAAATAATAATAAAAAGACTATGATTATATATGGAACAACAATTCCATGCAAAGTTCACATCCTTATTGATGTGTTAATATTAATATCATAATGTTTAGTGGACTGAAGGAAAGTGTTTCAGTCTTCAGACTAATCGCACAAAGGCAACTTTAACTGTTGGGGAATCTATTCAGTCCATTTAGCATTGTTTAGTAGTATATATCCTGATGATAAACTCATAAAGGCACATATTTGTAGATTTAGATCAACAATATTACAGCATCTTTTAACCCTCTCCCTGCTGGAATAGGCAAAAACGCTGCTTATTAGGGCATCTCCGGTTGCCTTCAGCAGGGAGAGGGTTAATGGACACATGTGATGAAAAGTAGTGCATGTTTCTGCAATTTAGTCACCCTAGACTTAAATTGGGGTAGTCAAAGTGACCCTCAAAACAATATTTATATCCCAATTCATACTTTATACAAAGCACCTTGCGTCATTTTTTACCCTCTATGCACTGCTGGGGTTATTATTGATGGGAAGGTCAAAGGTGAGGTTTTGCGCATCAGTGCAAACAACGACATACTGACACAGATACACTATTATCATTCAGTCTCTTCCTGCTGTAGAGCTGGGTGGATTGGATCCGATTGGGTGGATTGGATCCGATCAGAACACTACACGGTATCATTTATACTAATGTAACTGGGGTGACTAAAACAAAAATCAGGAATCAAGATTAATTTCAGGAAATCTGCACAAAATTTGAGTAGGTAATATTGCCAATAATAAAGATAGATTATCAGGGGTTATAACTCAAGTTTAAAACGTACTCGCCCGAATAATTATATAAATAATAAAACATGAAATTTCTACTAGCCCATAAGATACCTTTAACATTACGAGAAATGGATCGGACTGCCAGGCAAGTGGGATTAGATTAGTCACAACATTTTTAGAATATTTTCAAGCCATGAATAAAAATAATGAAGCAATTGGTTTCAATTTGTTAATTAAACCTTCATAATAATTAATCATCTGATATAATTTAAGCAAGGGAAAGAATTAATTATAGTATTATCATTATTATTATTAATTATTTATATATAATTTTGGGAGGATATTAGGATCATAATCATTAAGAATTTGATTAGGATAACTGCCCAAATTTTAATCAAATAATAAAACGTTCAAATCTATGCCACAAACTTAGAGGATAGACACAGAGTACTACTAGTCTAGGACCCAAAGCACTAGGCCAGTACTAGAATACTGCAGCCAGTACTAGAGTACTGTAGCTTAGAATACCATGATAATAGGGAATTAGTTCACAAATGCATTGATTGGTTAGCACAGACTAATACCAAACTATACCTTCACAAAATCCGCCTGAAAAAAGGAAATGTGAGTGTTATAATGTAGTGCCATGAGCATGTCTCGGAAATGGAATAGGCATGTTATAAATATGAATTTTTATTATTAAAGCTCACATTTATGATTATGTTTAGGATAAACACCACCATGTTTTTCTTTTATTAAAAAAACCCAAACAAAACGGAATGAAGAAAAAGCAATAAAACATAAAATACATATTACCATACATGAAAGCAAGTTGTGCTGAAGCAATCGTATTATTGTCATGTCATCATGTTCATATAAACTGATAAATAACACGGGACATTTGGTCTGTTCCCTCGATATACACACACTTTCAATTGGGAACCATTTAATTTCCTATAAAATGGCTCAGATAACTGGAAATTTGGTTTCTGATTCGAGTAAAGTACCGAGACCGGTTGTATGAAAAATCCATTAACTAATGATGTCATTAGCCGTTATTCCTACATCGACTTTCAATGCTTTAACCCTCTCCCTGCTGAAGGCAACCGGAGATGCCCTAATAAGCAGTACTTTTGCCTAATCCAGCAGGGAGAGGTTAATGTAATGTTGCATTAGTTAATGGAGGTTTAAAGGCATTATAATCATAGCATTAATAGCGTTTCATGCAACCAGGCCCTTGGTATTGGTAAATTATTCCGACAAGGTATGTTAAAAATGACAGCGGATGGAAACTTTTAGCAATGTCTTATCTGGTGAAGTGTTGTCTGCTACCGGAGTTGACTGCCGTTTGCTCCCATGGGCGGTGAAGTGAGCATAGCGAAGCATTATCACTAATACACTATACAGCATTATACATAGCCAAATACTTTACGCAGTAACTGAAAATGCCACTTTTCACACAAATTTACAATTTAACTTCTTTAAAGGTCATGTGTGAGCATCAGGTGGTAATAAAATCATGTGGTTTATTTACAGTCAAAACAAAAGTCGAGGGTTTTAAGGAAGACCTTTTCATTGGCCAGTTAACAGCTGGTTAACGTATGTGAAGTTCGGGTACTGACCAATTGTCCGAGGACTGTACTCTACAAGATTTTCAATGAGGGATTTGGGACCACATGTTGATGCAAATTACAACTGTCCTAAGGCTATTACCCGGTACTGGTACGGTAGTAGTAGATCTCCACCCACTTATCAAACAATATTCGCAGTGTACAAGATATTACTTGGAAACATGGAATTATTCTTTATTATTCTGTAAAAGTATATGTGTTTATTTGGATATGTCTATGCATCTAATAATGACAAGTCGACCACTGCACTATTCTATCACTGTTTCATGAGATCCCATATTTACATGGTGTGCTTGATAACAGACATGTTGTTGTGAATCGATTTCGTATGTATAATGTTGGAACGTAATCATGTGTGAATGTTTGTGTTCAGTTCTAGCCTATGTTAGTGTATATACACATACGCCCTTTGTGTTGACCTTGTGACAGACTATAAAACTGACAATGAATGACGACTCCAACCTGAGCGTGATTCGGGACTTGCGGGACATTCATGGAGTCCAGGGCACTTGTCAAATCGCTGATGTCGATGCGGCCATCTTTGTTCACATCTAGCTTTTTGAACAGTTCTATCAACTTTTCACTGTCCTCATCATTAGACTTATCGGCACTGCTGTCTTCGGACGACATCGCGAACACGCAGCGAGTGATCGTAGTCTAGTTGGCTGTGCTTGGTAGTTTCCGTCGTCGTCCATATGAATAGATCGCAGTGAATGGTGTCACTCCGCAGCAAACGACCGACTTAACGCTGAATGGGTAAGAAATACTGTACAGGGTATGGACTGTACAAATCGTACAAATAATATAAACTTGCATTTTTATCTAGATGGGTACGATAAGAAATTATGTAGGAGCAATTTTAAGAGAGATGAATGTGGTGTGCGCGCGCGCGCGTGTGTGTGTGTGACCATGTCAGCGCGCTCTGGGATGGGCAAGTGTGCGGGAGTGGTTGTTCTCAAGTGCATTTAAGTTTTTTGATTGAATTAATGTTTTACGTCGCGGCGGGAATGCATTTAAGTAGGCCTAATAGTTATACAATGATTTAAAAACCCATTTCATCGTTTGGAAAAATAATATCTGTTTGTAAGTTTTGTTTTCGATCGTTAGTAGGCATACAGCTGATTACCATAATTTAGAACTGGTTTTATAAGACTAGGCATAATGGTTGACCGAAAATAAATGCATTTGTTTTGACTACACAAGTACTTTATACAACCAGTTACTTAGTTATTATTCCACATATCTCACTAGTTTTCAACATTTTATGTTTTATGTAATATTTATTAAATAGCAACGACTCGCACACAAATGGCGTCAGTGGTCGTGACAGTTACTTTGACCGTGTTCACTGAGTAGAGTTATCTCCCTTAGTCAGTAAACCATAGGACATGTAAGATTGGACCTATTTTATACTGGTTATACCAGGAAGTGTAAACTGCAATGGAATCGTACAGCGGTAAAAAGATTTGGAGGTACAATAGCTATGATGTGTATGCTAAGAGCATGTACTTTGCATTTTTAACTCTAATTCGGTCCAACACAAGTTAATCTGTGTCACACTGTGATATTATGCCGTTAAATCTACCCCCAGGAAAGAGATTATTATGAAATATGTACGCAAAATTTTCAGCATATTTTACATTTATCTCCTAGACTTATGTCAGTGTAAACTATCAGGATTGATAATCCCTGTAGATAAATGGACTTAGCCGTTGATATGGTTGGTAATGATATGGCTTGTGTGTCAATACTGTTACTGGGCAACTTGCTCAACCTTTAACCCTTTAGACATCCATGGCTTGACCATTATCAAATATTTGTTAGCCATACCCACATTGAGGGAGGAGGGTGTGGTCATGGATATGGGGTGGGTGGGTTGAGGGTCCGGGGGAAAAGGATTACTCTGGATATAAAAGTATATATAAACAGTTTATTTCCTCAGAGATTAATTCAGTTTATTCTACAATTGTCGTCATATGTGTGTGAAATAATCATGCTTCAATGTAAAGCACTTTAAATCAATCAATTATACACCAGTTGGTTATTCAGTGATTCATATATCCATTAAACATATAAATATTATTCCTAATACTAATACCGTCTTTACCCATCTATAATACGCCCCCGTCAATAATACGCACCCCTTTCTCAAGGGGAAAAAATCTGGAAAAC
>JAUTBZ010143406.1:0-12542 GCA_032361785.1 Lepetodrilus galriftensis
ATAATAATATGTTGTGCTTACGTCTAACTAGTTGCAAGATCATTCGGTACTTAATTTAAAAGAATAATAAGAAAGATGTCTAGTTTACAACATCCATAATACTATTATCTCTTATTACAGCATTCCGAATGCGTGTATTTGGGATTCCACACACAGAAGGTTTATATTTGCCATATATACCCAGGGGTGTGTGTACACATGTCCAATTTAATGTTCAATTTAATTAAATAAATAAAAAACCTAATGTATTATACGTATACTTTTTATATCACCAATATATATATAGTTATTGACTCGCTCGTGTTTGTACCCACGTTCTCATTATGTTTTCAGAAATACTAAAGTAATATTGTCTTTTCACCATGTTATGTATGTATCTGTATATGTAACTATATCTCATGTGCCGCCGTTGGTGGCTCACAGATTAATAAAGAAGCTGTTGTTGACGCTCTATATGTACTGGACGTGCCAGCCACGGTAAGCATTATCATTTAGTGGCGTTGTTATAATCACCATAGTCTTATTATATTTATCGTGTTTTCACTCACTCACATCGTATTTTCCGCGAACCATATAGCACGCCGCCGTTGTAATCAATGAAATACTGAACGTGAAGCAACTTCATCATGCTCATGCAGGATGGAACCGGATGTCCAGTAGACGAGAACCGTGAAACCGGATGTCCGGTGGATGAGAGCCATGAAACCGGATGTCCAATAGCCAAGAGCCGTGAAACCGGATGTCCAGTAGCCGAGAGCCGTGAAATCGGATGTCCAGTAGCCGAGAGCCGTGAATGATTATTTAAGCAGTGAGAAGGTATTTAAGCAACAAATAAAACCGTCATCTCATGACATAGTTATTGTTTTAATTTTTTCGGGAGATCACACGTGACCTGAATCCACACGTCACAAAGACAAGACAGAGAAATGAATACTGATACTTTCATTTTTATTAAACAATTTGAGCACTGACGAGGTATTCGACAGGGAGATGCACTGCGACCCGACGTCTTCTATATACATATGAGTAAAGTGGTAAACATGTCCAGCACAACAATTCCCACGGGGTTGTTGAATAAAAACACTCAGGACAAACAATCAAGAACCACTTATAAAATATAGGAAATTCTGGAATATTTCATTTATTTTTAACAGCTCTAAAATGTTGTGTTAAAAGTGACACCTGGTAAGAAAATAAGAAGAGTAAATGCACGGTTATTCCAATACAAATATAGGGAATTTCGTTGTGTAATCAAGGCGTGTTGAAAGCATCACAATTTCCTCTTTCAGTTGTCTGACACACTAACGTTTAGTTAGTAGCATAGTATGAGATCGGAATATACTAGTACCTAATGTGTATACATACAGAGATTATATGTTAGACGCTATATTAATGTGAAATCTATATCTGGTAATGTAGAGATTCGAACACATACTGTACTGTGCGCTGTGTGATTTTTGATAGTGTCTCTGCCATGTTGAGAGATGATTCACTGCTATTAATGCGACACATGGTGACATACAACTGTAGCTTATATAACAGTCATATACCTAGTCCTATGCTAGGCGACACATGTGACATACAGCTGTATACAACAGTCATATACCTAGTCCTATACTGTGCTTTTACGAATGGATCAATGAGTAACACACGCGCGCACACACGCACATACTCACACATGCACACCAACGTAGTGGATATATTTCAGGTGACTATGTACATGAACAATCCATGACATGCCATGTTTTAGTACAAACCAACACTAAATATACAGTATAGTTGGTTTAGAACTAGCGGACATACCAAGTTGGTGTCTGTGAGAAGATTGCATGCATATCAGAATTGGTGTGCACTGTGCACTGCCCTGAGTGGTTGAGGACCGATGTGGATATACCGGAGGACTGCCCCGAGATTATGAAATATTCTCAGTACGATGTCATGCTCAAGCTCATACTTTAAATGAAGATGTGTGACCAAATCTTTGAGTTGAGCATGAAATCGTACTAAAAAAACCTTTAGTAATCTTAGGGCCGGATGTGAATATACCGGAGTAAGTAGATATTTGGTAGTTTCGATCCCACCCGTGACTGGTCAAACAAGTACCAGAGACAACAGGCATCGTCTTACTATAACGCTAATTCCTGAAACGGATGATAATATATATACTACTGCATTCTTCAACTCCATATACTAGTTTTACAATTCGTTAACAATGATGCAAGTTTCAAATTCAAAGTATTTCGTGATAATCGTTGTTAACCTGCTCACTGCTGCGTGCATGTCTAAAACACATGCACAATGGAACAATTCAGCAGGGAGAAGGATAAATGCATTGTGTTTCTCCATCTACAGATATACAGTCTCCATACTTCATAAAATAAATGTTATAAACTTCTGTAAAATGCTAAAATATAACAATCTGAAAGTCATACAACGTGTTCTATTCTAGAGAATACAATAACATACCAAATATATAATAGTAGGTTCCGCCATCCTATCTAGTTGTTTGTGCACACTATTGTGTTCAGCTGCCTTTAGGAGATAACCACCGTTTTTCTACGAGGTATCACCCACAGTATACTGATAGTAACACTTCAACGACAAGTTATAATCAATTCTTTGGGTAAATTCGTGCTGCCGATTACAATTCTTCATAAACCCTATAATGCTATCAAAAGATGTATATAAAATGTCAATGTTTTCCATCGTAAGCCTTTCTACCAAAATACGTGATCTTTTCGAAAACTTCTATCCATCATACACCGGAAGTCTTAAGGTAGATCTATACAAGGTCCACAGCCTCGTAGCCAGTAGACAGTGTTTTGGCTAACGTTGCAAAATTGTTGCCATTTCCAGACATTTAGCGACCCTCATATTATATCCTACACGGTTATTATTTCTTTGTGTATTTCTCAACAATAGGCACGGCGTGTGTGTATAACATTTAAAACATAAGGCACTGATTGTCTTCAGAAGTCGTCAAACCGGAAGTCGTCAATCCGGAAGTCCTGTACCCGCTTTTCCGGATGTTCGGTTCACGCATTTGACCCGTTGGTTCTGTCAGTGGACATAAGCGGGGCGCCTTCAACGCTCTTCCTGGTGTACGGCATGGACATCATTTCCTCCTCAGGGACGTTCCACTTGGACTCGTCCTCGAACAGCTGGTGTGACTTTAACTGTCCCAAGCCAGGCACAAAGCGGACGATCAGACCTGGGAACACACGGGAACATATGACAACACACATACCTAGTGGGAACAAGTAGGAACGGTTAGTTAGCTTTTGATATCCATCAATACTAAATTTCTGTCGAGTTTTTAAATGTTTTGTTTTATATTTTCTTTGGGAAAGATTGTAGAGGCAAACAATGCTCCAACAAGAGGTCCAACAGGGGAACAACCTAACACGCCTCCTCAAGCTAACTGGTCCTACAGGCAATTCAACTAACTCCCGGTCTGGATATATTAGCCACGTTTCAATATGCCCACGTTGAGCGCCATTGTAAGAGAGGACTGCCGCCCCTGGGATTCTAACCCGAGTTGTTGGATTGTCAACGATCTCCTGACTGAGTCAACGCTCTACCGAATAAGTCAACGTTCTACCGACTGAGTCAACGCCAATTCTCGAAACGTTCTTACGATCGTAAGACAATCTTAGCGATTCTTATAGTATGGCTACGAACTGTTCTTAGGCTAAGAAGTTCGTAAGTACGTTTCGAGAATAGGCCCTCAGGTGTGTATGTATTATATGTATGTGTGAGAGATGGAGGGATGATGTTCGTTGTCAATCCCAAATGAACACAATTTATTTGAATGTTTTTCGTCCACCGTTGCTGCTACTAGACAGCTGTCCATGTATGAATGCTAATTTGTTCCTGCTGGGTGTTAGAGTACTGTATATCTTGTAACAGGATATGCTGCAATGATACATTGGTGGGAGAAAATATCTATTTTAGTAGTTGAATGGTTAACCTGTACTAAATGTGTGGCAATAGAAGGTCAGGGAGCGGTTGTTACAGCTTATTAGCACTGAGAATCAGCTAAAAATAATTGTAAAGTGACACCCTGCTTTTTAAATAAGAGGGTGAAGTGTTCACTCAGTAACCTCCGAATGACAAGCGTTGCGCTGCATGCAATGAGATCATATACAGAGATATGGACAATATTTACTGTTACTGTTGCTTCATAGAGAGTTATACATTTAGTCTGGAATCAGCTTGATAACGAAAGTCAGAAAACTTTAGGCTGTAGCATTTTAGAACAGACCCGAGAGTGTTATAATTCACGTTTATCTTCTTCTATTTTTTCTTCTGGACATATCAATGTTCTTATATACTTCTAGATACATCTTCAGCAATTGTATATGTTTTTTAAAGAGGTGGCATATTTATTTTTCTAAATCAAGCAATGTAAATTGATTTTTTGACGTTGATGAAAAAAATATGCTGAATTGAATGATAATGTGTGTTTTTTTTTATTCATGTTCTTAATCAAAATGGAAATTTTAATGTAAAAATGTGTCGGTGTTAGCAGCATTACCAGGCCACAATTAGCCCTAGTGAGGTCTGAAACTGATACACACAAGTTGTCGTGTCAGATGTTAACTCTGCAGATGGTGCAGCGACTACGCCGGGGCTGTCCCGCTCTCACTGACCCAGTTGAAGAAATGGCGGAATCCCTCTGACCCCACATGACCTCTGAACATGGCTGACAGGTTGCCATGACAACTGTTTAAATTGAATTTCTCCACACCATCATGAAGATAAGATAAGTTTTGTAGGAGCAGTGAGTCACGTGCTGATGTGAGGCAGAGGGTAATGGTCTCTACATCTCCCCACAGCCAATTATTCTGGTCAGTATCTGTGAATAACAGGTGGGTTTTGTTCAAGACTTGCCCCTCATTATGTACACACAGATGGAAGTCATTAAGTCACACTTTTAGATGCTGACAAATATGTATTTTTATAGGTAATAGATTCAATAAAATCAATGTATTTTATCGTAAGCAATTGAAGTTACCGGTAATGTGCAGTCTTATTTAATTAAGTCTGGGTTTATGTCCATGTTCATGAGATGATATTCTAATGATACCCAGTTGACATTTCGTGAAGTCTGTTAATTGGCAATCAAATCCAGGCAGAGCTTTAGACTGGTACACATCTACTATAACCTGTATAGTGTGTGGATAGATGTAGTGCTTTAACAGAATAACCAGTCTATATCTTATAGACTCATTCTTGTCTATTTTGTCTGTGTAGGTGAGGTCTCATTTTATTGATTACAATGTTTCTCAGATAGTAATTGTTCCATTCATATGTTCACGAATGGTCACCAGGACAAATGGAATATACTTGTGAAACAGGGAATCATGCCGATCACCCTGGGATTCGAACCCGAGTTGCTGGATTGTGAGTCCAACACTTTACCGAATGAGCCAAAGGGGTACTCCCGCTGGCCGAGACCAGTAGGAGCATCTTATATCACACCCGGCTACACTTGTATTAAAAAAATGTATGAATATCAAGCTAAACTGCTATGCTATCAACTGTTATGTCTCTCTACCATACGACTGCTAGGCTAACCCACTAAAGACCCTACATATGTTACACTCATGATCAATGCTGCACAGATTGCAACAATTTGATAATGAAATATATTGTATTTTCTATTAACATCATGATTATTAACCAGTTTTATGCTGATGGTGTGAATATTAGCATTATAAATATATTAGTAGCAGCTCTTATGCAAAACACATATTAACAACATATAATTTGTGTAATAACATAACTACATTTTACAAGGCGTATGCCCAAAGGTAAATGTATTTATTAATTATTTGTGGTACATAATGTTGACACTGTTGTATAGCGTAGCTAGTATAGAATTGACCAAGTTAATACTGACTCTAATAGAAATGGCTAACAGTGAACAAGATAGTAGTGTCTGGTTGTGTTTTCTATGTAAAACATATGACATTATTGGATACACCAGGGGATTTTCAACAGAGGTGTGCATTATCCCTGTCACATCCGTCCCCTTTGTAAAATTGCTGAGGATATTAGGAATTCTTAGGACGGCTGGAATCCCGCCTAGGACATCTCACTATCTGTTTATTGTGTCTGTTTATTGTTCAGCTTGGCATCGTGCCAATCCTGATTTATTCAGAAAGAGCAGTCACCCAAATAATACCCATCCAACATGTCACACTTTAATAACTTTGCTAAAATTATGTCTACCACTTGTGAATTACTGACATTCAGTGAACATGAAACATATTCCTCCTATTAGCTCAGTGTATGCAAGTCTTCGATGTGTGATGAATTGACCACTAAAGGTCGTAAGCTTAACCTAGGTGGGCTTACCGACAGTGCAATTAATTCACGCGTTGTGGATGATAATGATATTGAATATTTCTATGACAAAGTGAAATAGGAGCCTGATGACACCCGTCACCATAAGCCCTCAGTTGACATGACGACAGGACCCTTCAGAAGTCGCCAAGTGTCATTGTGGAATGCTGGCAAGCTTCTTATCCTTAGAAGCTTGTGACAGAGTACTAATATCGGCTTTGTTTTGGCCATCCCACCTTCCTTGGTATTCTTATGAGTGCAGGGAAATACATCTGTGCTAAAAATATATAACATTATGTGCAAAATATATTGGCCATATTCACGTTTCTCTGTCAACTGATGTTATGAATTCAGATAACTTATATATCCTGAATATTGAAATATTTCAAATTCAAAGTGTTCTTTTCTGAGAAAAAGTCCAATCTGTTTTCTGGTAAATAGTACATTTGCTAAGCCTATGATCTTTGACACAGATTTAATGTTTACACTAAACAGGTCTTGATTCTAAACAGAATTTGCATTTAAGTAATTTGTTTTGGGTAATGGTTCAAAGTATCTGACTTCACATTTTTGTGTGGAAAACTTAAAAGTACACTAGAGTATTGTACTAGAGTCCATGGTGAGATACCGGTAGTTTGTGATCCTGTTATTAGTCGGTCCTCATTTGTTGACCAACCCATCGAATTACAGTTTTGAAAGCAAGAAGATGTGGATGCTTTGGCACTATAAACATACCTGTCCTTTGCATTGTTTCTCATTTGTTTATCAATGGTTCACAGTCAAGATGTTTGTGCTTACATGATCCCATTCTAAGACCACTTTCCCAATACATGTACTACTCTTTCCCAATACATGTACTACTGTTTGCCAATACATGTACTACTGTTTTCCAATACATGTACTACTGTTTTCCAATACTTGTACTATTCAGTTAAATAATTAATTTGAAATATATTTTATACTTGATCTGTTGCATCAGTGTTCCCTGGTTGTGTAGACTTGTAAGTGTTCCATGGTTGTGTAGACTTGTATGTGTTCCGTGGTTGTGTAGACTTGTATGTGTTCCATGGTTGTGTAGACTTGCATGTGTTCCATGGTTGTGTAGACTTGTATGTGTTCCCTGATTGTATAGACTTGCATGTGTTCCCTGGTTGTGTAGACCTAGGTACTGTTCCACAGAACAATCATAGAGACTCGTATGAGAGTCGTATCATGGTGAGTGAGTGAATATGCAGCGACGTTAAACTCCATATTCACTCACTCGTATCATGGAGCTACAACTCTCATATCACTATTATGATTGTTCTGTGGAATGGAGGCTTATATGTGGTGCCTTGTGATGTAGACCTGCGTATGGTCCATGGCAATTTAGTATCTATATGACAGTATGCATAGTAATCATGGCACGGCAAATTACCATCATGGATGTGTCCACCCCTGGTTCCATGAAGGTAATGTCAGGATTCCACCACGAATACATTCAGTGATCTTTGTATGAGTAGGTATTATTTAATTGATGAATCTCACTGCCAACTCGTGTAATTGAGTTAATGAATATGTTGGGTACTTAGTTCCAACTTTTCCATACTATACCTGGTAGTGACGTTCGTTAGATTGGCAGCCAATCCTCATCTCATGCAGAGAATATGTTATCTTATACGGATGTCTGCAATGGCCACTAAGAGGTACATGATAAAAAGTCAATTTGAAATGGACTGATCTATCAAGTGCCAGATAGCCTGTAATAGAAGTTCTATGTAGTTGTGACAGGTCGTGGAAGCCCTCTAGAAATGAGAGGTCATCAGACCACCACCTTCACAGGGTTCTCACAAATCCAGCCCTAGCCCTGGCACCCACTTAGGTACATCAAAGGCTTTACAGCAGGTAATTACGGGTCTCAGCTCAAGCTGTCTTTGCACAAACACCACACCAAGCTTCTGGCTTGACCACTTCCCTGTAGCTGCACCAACACTGCTTTACTTTATTAACACTCAATAGAACTAAAGTTAAAATATGAACATTTTCATGATGCTTTTTGAAGTGGGTATTTATCATGGTTGTCAAATGAAATGCCATTTTATATAACCATGTTTGAACCTATTTATGTGAGCAGTTCACTTTGGACTTGGCAGGTATGAGGTTACGTGGCTGTTATGTTTGAAGGGGGCTATGGCTAGTTAGAGAGAACTGTGTCTTACCTTTAATCAAGATTGTCACAGAATAAATCTCCTGAGTAAACACTCTGCTATAATGAGTGGTTTGGATTGTAGACATTGTTGTTGATTGTTGGAAATTTACAAATGGCTCTGCTAAGCGCCTTGGAATGTTATCTTAAGGCCAATAACAAACTCCAGAACCTAGCCATGTCCAGTCACATAACAAATCTCAGAATGTGGGGGGCTCGCTAATAGCCTGGGGTGGATCCAGGACTTTCACTTGAATGCTATCAAAGATTCAGAGTAGCTGAGAAATATCTTCCAGAATTACTGATCATGTGTGCTTTCTGAGATTAGTACCTTCTGATCTGGTCCTACTGTACTCCTTGCAGGACCCATTCTGTTCCTATTGCAATCCTTGCAGGACCCGTTCTGTTCCTATTGCAATCCTTGCAGGACCCGTTATGTTCCTATTGTAATCCTTGCATGACCCGTTCTGTTCCTATTGCAATCCTTGCAGGACCCATTATGTTCCTATTGCAATCCTTGCAGGACCGATTCTGTTCCTATTGCAATCCTTGCAGGACCCATTCTGTTCCTATTGCAATTCTTGCAGGACCCATTAACTCTTTGCAGGACCTGTTCTGTTCTTACTGCATTCCTTGATGTCCTTTTGTGTAGTCCTTGTCAACCAGTACAAGTGACTTTAGTCCAGTGGTCTGCACATATCTATCCACATATATATCTGCCCACTACATGCACAAGCTGGCATCCATGGTGCCAATAGCAGATAATAATGTCATAAAGCAGCTCCCCTTCTTTGACACATTACTCTCTCCATAAGATCAGAATAAGTTAATGTCTCTGAAACTGCTTTGAGTTGTCTGTAAACTTGTTATTTGTCGTGAATTTACAATTCCAATGGGAAGACTCCAGTAGACAACTGGTATATTTACAATTCCAATTCTCCAGACTTCTTGGACTTGACGTTCATTTGGAAGTCAGATTCATGACAATGGACCTTGTGTCCTTTAAACCAATAACAAACTCTTGAACAGCATACAAGCATTCATTATATTTTTTTCTGTGTTTGCTGGTAGTTCTATCTTGTACTTCTGTAAACACTATTACAAATATTTATAGCCAGGAACTATATTTATTAGTCAAATGTGTTAAATAGTTTTCCAGGATAATATAACTTGCAAGCCATGGCAACATGTTTCAAGTATCGTGCAAGCTGTATCAGTACGTTTCCTGTATTGCAAGCAATGGTGTACAGTCAATGGTGACAGACTTGTGGTCACCAATGCTTATCCAAGTACAAGATAGAAAGTATCACAACCAAATTATTACATCTTAATAAATACTGTCCCATTAAATAATCTATTGTAAGTGCACATCAGCTAATTGCGGCAATGACAGCTATATTGCACATCTGCATGTTATCAATATGTTAACATACTCTATTCAGACAGCCAATTAGTGCTTGCAGAACAAATTGCCTTCCTTAATTGCATATCCCATTCCTTCAATCCCACTCGGTGATGACCCATACCCCTGTGGGCAAGATGACCCGTACTGGACCCTATATTGTCAAGCCCCATGGTGGAGCATGATGTCACACCCAATATCTGTACACACTATCCACATGATGTCACACCCAATATCTGTACACACTATCCACATGGTGGGACATGATGTCACACCCAATATCTGTATACACTATCCACATGGTGGACCACCTAATATCTGTATACACTATTCACATGGTGGGACATGATGTCACACCCAATATCTAGAAACACAACCTACATGGTGGGACATGGTGGTGCATTCATCTGTATACATTGTTTCAATAATTAGACATGGTTTCACATCATGTATGTGTATGTATAGACTATTCATATGATGGACACCATTCATACAGGTTCCATTAATTTCCCCCATTCCCATCCCCTATCCACCAAGGTAACTGTGTGTGTATATGTGTGCATGTGCGTTCATGCGTGGGTAGATTTACGTGCATGCATGGTGTGTGTCTGTGTCTGTGTGTGTATATATGTGTATTTGTGTTCGTGTGTGGGTAGATTTGCGTGCATGCATGGTGTATCTGTGTGTGTGCTCATGCATGTGTGTGTGCATACGTGCATGTGTGTGTGCATGCGTGCATTTGGTGACCTGTCGTCTTCCTGCTCACCCCGCCCTCAGTGGACATGCTGACCCCTCCCATCCCTATACACACATCCCTCATGGCCGTGTAGCCCCTCCCCTCTGTGTATGCCCTACCCCCCAGGTACTGATATCAGACCCATATCGCCCTGGGGCACCTCCTAGAACAAGAATATATCACTGTGTCATGTTGTTCTGCAAAATCAGTCACACAAGATTAATTAGCTGACCGACATGATCCTCTCTCGGCCATTCTGGTCCTGTGTTCCTTGTTGTAGTGTAAGCCTTATCATCCCCCATATACTGCTACAATGATGGTGAGTCAGAAACATTTGATTTCACAAGGAAAATATTGTCCTCTCGTGAAGACTTTATGATATTTAGATCGCCATATTTATTTGTTTACCTTTTTGATGAAACATGAAGGGTCGTTATCCATTGGTTCAGTATATATCATTTATTTTTGCCATCAAAGATCTGAAATATAGCAAATACAATTGGATTGTGACAAAGTTTACAGGAAGAGATTTCTGACATGGTCTGCAGTATAATGTTTATGTAATGTTTGATGATAAATGTTTGCTTTGAGGTCATGTTGAATAATCAACTATTTGATCTAATGCTGGTTGAGGTGTAATGTTTGATTATTAATAATAAGGTCTACAATGAATTGTAATGACTGTTGATTGGTCAAATAGATCGGATAATGTGTGATGTTCAATGTTTTTGTCTACAGTGAATAATTGTATGGTTTACTGTTGATTGCGATGCAATGTCTTGTGATCAGAATGTATGGTTTACTGTTGATTGCGATGCAATGTCTTGTGATCAGAATGTATGGTCTGTATGTACAGTTGGTTGTAAAAAAGATGATCAAAATGTATTGTCTACAGTTGATCGTGAGGCAATATTGGATAATCAATGTTTTTGACAGGTTGCTATGGATACCGCTATGATGATTGATAAGTGGCAGTATGATTACAGTCATCTTCAATATAAGGCTGGAATCGGCTCCGTTCTTCTCGCACTATGTAAATGAGGCCCGTTAAAGAGAAGGAGATTTCAATGACAGAGACTACACAGACTGATGTTATAGTCTCCCTCTATGTGATGGCGCTGTCTTCATATCCATGAATCTTCTTAGATCTGTCCAGAGATGGTGCATTTCTTTGTGCCATATGTAAAGAAATATGTGTCTAAAGCAAGTGATTGTTTGCCCTGCATTGACACCTACATTATATACACAGGGAATCTGAGGTAATGGCTTTCACTTGAGTTGATAATAAATATAATGGTCGTCTGCTGCTGGATTTGGCTTTACAATAAGAAAATGTCCTCTTAGATCTCAGAACTAATAATTTTCAATTTTCCGAGGTATGCGAATCAATTGACTGTTGTAGATTGTTTGCGATATTAAATCGATAGCAAATGTATTTGATGAGGAATATGAGGTACCGTATTCCATTGTCTGTCTACATGAAATTAGATAATACCTGCGTTGCATGTTCTTTCATCAGTCTGTTATACTGAGCACTATGCCTAAATCATTTAGTGATATCTGCTGTTTACTCCATATATTGTCTCCGAGATTGTGTCTGTTATTGACTCGGGTAGCACCAGTTGGTAACAGTGTTATTGACTGGCTATAGTCAGAGGTAGCACCAGTTGGTAACAGTGTTATTGACTGGCTATAGTCAGAGGTAGCACCAGTTGGTAACAGTGTTATTGACTGGCTATAGTCAGAGGTAGCACCAGTTGGTAACAGTGTTATTGACTGGCTATAGTCAGAGGTAGCACCAGTTGGTAACAGTGTTATTGACTGGCTATAGTCAGAGGTAGCACCAGTTGGTAACAGTGTTATTGACT
>JAUTBZ010143428.1:0-12538 GCA_032361785.1 Lepetodrilus galriftensis
TATAGAAAAATAAAATAAATATTAAAAAATTATGATTAAATACGTGCAAGTATGATCTTGCCCCTTTAAATATGTGTAGACCTATATATATTATCCTAATGTTTTAAAGAAATATGGAGGTATAAATATGCACAGATCTCACCAGTAGGTGTTCCAAGACAACGTTAATTGCATCTAAATCACGCGGGACGGTATAAATGAACTATTATCGTAGTCTACTACATAATATAGCTATTTATATAGTGTATATAATACATATAATTATATATTATGTAAATGTTAGGATCCTTATCCTGTGCATAAATATACAAAGTGCGTTTTGCGTATTAGAAACATTTAGGATAATTACGGTAGTTGCGCCCCCGCCCCCCTCTCCCCCAACAGCTGCCCAAGGTAAAAGTTTCAACCAATCACAGGTAAACCGGAAGTGACTTCTTCATCAACTTCAAGGTGAGCACAAACTTCCGTGGTGCTGCCCCAGCTCTTGTTTACATTCCGATAGTCCGAAAAGGAGAGAAGTTTGTACACTTTCTTTGCTTATTATCTACACGTGAAGTACAGCTATGTTGTGTACGGTGTCAGTGTGGTATGACGCGTGCAGGTATGCATATACCTGAGGCGTGATCATTTGTTAGATCACGTGCCGTCTGCGTTGAATGATTCACGAATAACTGTCAGTGACAGTGTCAGTCTCGTGTGTAAATTTCTAGATGCTGATCTCTAACATTGAGGACAATTGATTCTGTGTGTCTGTTTCATATTCCTACCCTGTTTATACACGTAACATTACCAGGCCTTAAACACTGCCTAAGACGAATACAGGTAAACATCGGTCGAAAACTGGAACTGTAATGAACGTTATAATGATTGAAACTGGTTCATGACATTTATGTTTCATGATTTATTACTAAATGTTTACTGATGCATTTTAAATGGACAGAATGCATGCACATCCTCTAAACAGAAGCCTACTATTAAGTATTATGCCTATATACTGATCCATATTTCAATTATGGCATTAACCCTTTAGTAAAGGCTTTACTCTCTAATTTGGTATATAAAACGAGACATGCCATATATCCTCCAATACCTAGTTTTCGGACCGATAAGCGTAGATCGCATATTTCATGAAATATTACAAAACAAAACTTCAAATTGTTGTTCGTAACCTGTAAATTGAGCATATAATCCATGTACTAAACACATTATTATCATTAGTAGTATTATTATAACTACAATCTTACACTAAAGTTCTGTGTAATACTACCAGAAAGATGTGAACCCACTATTTTGTGCATGTTTCACAGTATTGAAGACATTCACAACTACCTGTAGTTAAAACTATTAAGGAATATATAGCTTTAATACATTTCTAATAAGACATTATAAATATTTTTCAGAAGCTGCTTTGGGAGACATGGAAGTAACCCAAAGGAAGACGGATGTGAATATTGAAAAAACTTAAAGAACAGACAATGAAATAACAAAATCTTGAACAGTTTCAATCGAGTCCTACTTCGGTCAGCTCTTTACCTGACAGCATGTCGGTGGACCTCGACAACGAGGACGACCTCAATGGTCAGACGTACACCCTGGACGACATCGAGATCGGCGAGAGCACCACCGACGACGTGGATGTCTACATGGACTGCTGCTCCACACTTACCAATCACGGCCGTTCTGCTGGTCCTGATGGCTCTGCTGGCTCCAAAGAAGCAGATGTTCTGGTCAAAGAAGACCACAAGGCAGAGGCAGATGTTCCGGGCAGCAAATCTGAACCAAAGAAAGCAGGAGACAGCGGAACTCCGAATTATTTTGTGCTGGAAGATCTTTCCAGACACAAATCTGCATCGCTTCCGGGATCAGTTTCTGTCAACAAACTTGCGAAAGCATTTGAGGTCAACCCAGCTGGATTGAAGGACCCAGTTAACCCTTCTGGAGTGAAGAACACTGTTAACCCTTCTGCAGTGAAGAACCCAGTTAACCCTTCTGGAGTGAAGAACCCAGTTAACGCAGCTGTAGTGAAGAACACTGTTAACCCTTCTGGAGTGAAGAACCCAGTTAATGCAGCTGTAGTGAAGAACCCATCTGAAGTGACAGAACCTTCTTCAGGGTTTGATGACAAATTTATCCCAGTGTTTCAGGAAGGTCCTATTGTGGATCCTTTCAAAGGATTTGAGGAAGTTGCAAAGAGCTGTCCTGTATATGAGCTGGCGCAGTCAGTCGGAACAAACTTGAAATCTGGAAACAAGACTGATGATCCTGCAATATCGATAGAGTCGGATGATGCCTCTGAAGAATTTGTGGCAGATCCTATCTACGACTGCGTTCCTTCCAGAAGTTCCTCTGAACGAGAATCATCTGACAGGGATTCTATTCCGAGGTATTCCGCGTTGAACGATGACCCAATTTATGAAACCATGCCATCGCAAAGGAAAGCAGACTCGAGAGGTCAAGGTCACACAGGTGCTGAAGGTCAAGGTCAAAGGGTAAAAAATGTGATCAAATCATTAGATGGGGATCTAGGATTGAATACATATGAAATGGCCCAACCAATTTCCAGAAGCGTGGCTTCTAAGCACCCAGAACCGTTGACTGACTCACAGCCACCGAGATACATGGGGTGTAAACAAGGCTTCGGGAATCCGGTTAATGTTCAATTCTTGGACAAAGGCAATGCTCTTCAGGCGCGGAAATCTCTGAGAAGCTCAAAGAAGGATTCTGAAGATTCCGACTACGATAGACTGAAGTTTCGAAGATTGCACTCGAAGAAGCGCAAGAGTCGAAGCCAGTTTTATATCGGCACGCCCATTGACGACATACATGAGGATGTTTCCAATGGTAAGCATGTCTAAGTAGTAAATTCTAACATTTCTAAGCACTCATGTGATGATATCTGTATTTTTAAAGGTACACATATTGCTTTTTTTAAAGGTGTGTACATATTGCAACCTTTTTAAAGGCACTCAATTTTGTTTTTGGTTTTTGAGTCACTTGTTATTCATTTAAGTATGGTGTGATAAATACATCGACATGATAGATGGGTGTCCAGTAAAGACGAAAAACAAGGGTCTGCATTATTAGCTTTAAAACCAGTGGTAGCCTGAGGCAACCTTATTTGATGTTCAACTGGTCAGACTAGTCGGACTAGTGATATCAGTGACTTTCTGTTGTCCTGTCTGGATATTAAAAGTATTTAGATTTATAGTAAAACTTACTATTACTGAGCAAACTTTTGAGCATGAATTTAGCAAAATATTATCAACTGTTAAAGCGACTCATACACATAGGGGATTTTACCTATGCCCATTTTTATTATTGGTCATATGTAATATATAGGGCAATATTTGCAAGAATCTGAGCTTTCAGGAATGAAAATACACGAAAACCCATCAAAATATGCTATTTTACTTGGCGAATGTAAACAATTGTTTGTTTTGAAACTTGCGAGGCTTTTTCATCACGGGTTTCTCTGCACGGAATGCACAGGTTTCTCGCACATGGCATACTCATCACAGGTTTCTCTGCATGGATTGCATGGGTTTCTCGTACATGAATGAAGTCATATGTCAACATTGCATCGTCCTGTTCACCTAACAGGCTATGTAAACAAACGGCTTAAAATGAGCATATTTATCGATAGCAGGTCATTTGGAAGGAATCAATCACAGTATGTGGTGTAGGATCATCAGCTCTATGAGTTTGATTTTCGTGTACAAGTCACTATAAATAAATATGTCTTGAGATTGGTTAAGACTCCAGACTAACATTTTGAGTTACTTGTAGGGCTGAAACGGGTAGGACATTTAGTACTCGAGTACTCATGTTGAATTACTCAACGAGTACTCGCCTGCAAGTTGCGAAGCGTAATTGCCTTTGGTTGTGAAGCGCAATTGCCTCCGGTTGCGAAGCAAATGAGCAAACTAGTAGGACGGTATCATGCTCTCCCAGATTTTGTTTAAAACTGAGATGGCCAAATAAGCGATTTCCTGACTTTCAGTCGTATTTAGCACCTATACCGGTACTGTAACGCTTTCGAAAAGCAAACTAATTATAAAATAAAATAATTTATATGTCCGCCATTGTTCATTACAAAGGGGAGTACTCGAGTATCAATTTACTACTTGAGTAGTACATGTACCCCCGACCCGTACTTGAGTACCTGGGTACCAGTTTCAGGCCTAGTTACTTGCCTGCAGTGCTAGCCAGTCCAAGTTTTTGAAACAATACATTTTATTATTAATTACTGATTTGAAATGAAAAATTACATGGATTATATTGTATGTATACAGTGTTCGAGTTAATGGGGTCTGGGGGACATTTGAAAATCTGCAATGTTAACGGTATCTGTCTGACCCCCTGAAAATCACAGATTTTACCACCTTTAACATTGGGCCTATGGAGAATGACCCCCCCTTATTATTTCTTTATTTCGAACACTGATATATATGTATTTTGTTATGAATAAACACGTTTATATAGTAATTTTGGTTCTCATGAAACTTTCACTTTAAATTTCCCATTGGATATCCATAGAAAAATGATGCAATTATTATTTACTATATATATATAATTAGGTCACACCATAGTAGAAACAAAAACTCCCCCATTTTCATTGTTAAATGATATCTCCCAGTATCAAGAGATAATCTAGGTTACGACCCTTCATCGTATTCATAGAAATATCCCACTTTCAACTGCCTACACTAGCTTCCTGTTTGTCATTGAGAGTGTTAAATAACCAACATGGATGGATAGAATGTAATGTAACTGTTTGGACGACACACAAGATGAGCACAGTGCCGTGTTTTAATCTCTGTGCTAGCCAGATTGATTCTACCACAGGAGACAACATATTATGTTTATTCAAAACAGAGGAACATTGATAGGTTCAAGGATGTAAAACTCTTGTAGACTTTGCATTGTTTTCCTGCTCAATTTGTGTCACTGGTGTACACTTGCTACTTGTGACACAGATGTAAATCTATCTATCTGCTGTGTGGTCACACATCTGTGCATTTTGTGGTGAAGCTTCTGTGTCACTATGGCTATTGTGTGTGACACTTCTGTACATCTACACTGTGACACTTCTGTACATCTACACTGTGACACCTCTGTACATTTGCTGTGTGTGACACTTATGAATTTGTTACATGTGTGACACTTATGTACATCTATTGTGACTCACACTTCTGTATACGGTTGCTGCTGCTGTATCATGTATGCGACACTTCTGTACACTTGCTGTACATTTGATTTGTGACACTTCCGTACTCTTCACTGTTTGAGACACTTCTATAGATACATTTTCTGTGTGTGACACTTGCTACATACACTTGATGCATGTGACACAGCCGTACGTTTTCCACGTGACACTTTTGCACATTTGCCGTGTCACGACACAATGCTGCACGCGACTAACAAGAACAGCCGCAAGCGCGGGAAAAGGATCAAGACCGTCTTATCCCAGCTGTCCTTACTGCCCGGATTCCGCGTCGATCCCAGAAACCCAGATAAGTGCGTGTTCGATTCTAGTCTGGTCGGAATTGCGGAATGTACCAGCGGAGATCGGTCACATTCCATCGGAGATGTGGAAACGAAGGAAGGAAAGCAGGAAATATGTGCCGATGGAGATCGGTCACATTCCATCGGAGATGTGGAAACGAAGGAAGGAAAGCAGGAAATATGTGCCGATGGATACGGTAATGCGACAGCTGGGGAGAGTGGGAAACGTGGTAAAGGAAGACGAAGGTCGGCTCCTGATGATTTTGGTTCGAGGAAATCAAAGGCACAAGGGAAAGGGAAACAAGTGCTGTATGATGACTGTGTATCGCAGTCGAGTTGCCATGTTTACGTTCCACTCGAGAAGACGAAGAAAGGAAAGAAGAAAGGAGATAGGGACGGCGCTGATTATGAATACGTGAAATTTGGTAGGCATGAAGTGATACAGAGATAACAGATATTTATAATACACCAGATCCACCTGAAGGCATACTAATAAATGGAATAATACTAATAATAGTAAATGGTATAATAATACCAAAAATGAGAATAATAAATGGTACAGTGTGGTATTATGATACTGTAAATCATAAAATTTTAACGAGCATAAAACTTTAACGAATTTAACGAGTTGATCTTAGACATTAACATTTCATTCGCTAACATTTTAAAAGAATATTCAATAGGTGTATGTGTGTAGGCCTTTCAATATAATGGACTGGTCTAGTGGTCTTAGAACTTCCTGTTTTGGTGCCGAGAAGGTATTTAGGCTATGTGAGTTCATATACACGTGCAATTACGGTAGTTATTGTTGATACTAATAGTGTTGCATGCTGATAATTTAGTTTTTAAAATAAACTTATAGATGAAGAAGTTGCTAAAATTATTTTCTAGAAATGAACGAGCTCATATATTAACTTTTTATGACGCTAATAAGTCGATAATCCACCGGTCGCTAAAGTTTAATGACGCCAACATTTTATGATTTACAGTAATAATAATAATAATGTTTTTTTATAAAATAATGATGATACATGTACTACTACATGTACTAATAATAAATGGTATAATAATAATAATAATAATAATAACAATAATTGATATTTATAATGTGCTCATGCTCAAAGCGCTACATTATTACCGCGGTCAATGGATCAATGTGTACTCGGTGCTCATTCTCAACTCCCTGGAATAATTTGGTATCATTTCAATGCTTTTATGTAAATATATATAGCATGGATAAAACAAGTTACAAGTATTGCATGGGCGAGTTGGTAACTCAATGGTAGAGTGTCAGACTTCAGAACCAAAGGTACCGAGTTTGAATCATTGCTCACAGACGTTGCATTTCTGATGCGATCATGATGTACGAGATTCACTGCCTGTGCCTCTTCGCAAATGGGTGAAAGATTCCCGCAGCGACGTGAAACTCCATATTCACTGTGGCTGTGCTGCTGAGGTGCAGTTATCAATACCAGCCATCGAATACCAGCCATCGAATACCAGCCATCGAATACCAGCCATCAATACCTGATACCAGCTGGTTCTTGTCAGTACCAGCCGGTGATCACAGGTGTACTGCAATACTCAACGTAACAGGTGTTTCATGATTTCTTGAACAAATATACCTTGCTTACAATATTTAACCCCAATTAATTTAATTATTTAAAAAAACTTTAAAACAAACAAATGCAGGATTACTTCCTTCTGTTAAAAATGGTCCAACGGAATAATAGCAAAATAATCTATTTTTTTCACCTAAATTAAAAACAAATGCAAGATTACTTCTCCTTCAGTCAAAAATGGTACAACACAATATTAGCAAAGTAACTTTCAACACTGTTATCATGGTTATAAACCCAATATTTAATTTAATAAAATAATTATTTATAGTGTTAGAAGTTAAGAGTGACTAGTACAGTAGTTACTGTGTCATACTTCAAAGCTGAATACACCGAGTTCTATGCCATCACTGCTCCTCTATCATGTCTATTGTGGTTGTTAACATTCCGTAACTCATTACGTGAAACCTGTTCTTGGTGTATTCCATAATATATATGCTATCACCGACATGGTCGAAGGAATATATAATATACCGAGAAAAGTCACATTGTAAATGGACTTTATGGAAGCTGGGGAAAACCCATGTTAGGACGATTGTGTGGTTACTGAGTATCACCAGCCTCTCAGGGAATGTGTCACTTCTACTCATGGTCGCTAAACGAGTCGCCACTCGCTGTCCCTATTCTAATACCGTAATCTATTCTATTCATACTTTGTATATTTGTGGCACTGGACAATGCAATGAACATGACAATCTGCGTGTATGACTGACTGGTCTAAAGAGGAAACGTAACATTACACAGCAAAATGTTCAATTGTGGACTTTAATGAGGAAGATTGTCGGATTATTTATAGGTGATGAAATATTGTTATCTGGAGTAATGTGGGAAGTACATGAAGCTCTTCGATGGTAGTTAGGCCGTGAGCAGTGTGTAGCTCTTTATAGTGAGTGCTACTGCACCAGGAACCATTGAAAGACACTTACCGTATTCGACGTATTAAACGCCCTGCTCCAATAAACACCCCTTAACTATTTTAATAAAAAAAATATTAAAAAAAAGTTTCATTTTTTTTTCCATTTCATTTTCTTTTTTCTTTTTTTTTTCTCAAGGGATTTAATGCTGAAATTTGGGAGATTCTTTCTAAAGACTACTGTTACATTTCTGACGCGATATCGATATGGTGTGCTATCTGTGGAGTGGCAATGCAGTTATCATCCTTGGTCGGTCAGTATCCTACCAGCCGGTGCTCGCAGGTTTACTGCAACATTAAGTGCTATGGATGTTGCGGGTTTCTTCCTGCCCTAAACTGACGAGTCGTGATGTAAGTGAAAGAATATTGAAAATGACTAAACCCCAATTTAATAAAAAAAAGAAAAAAAAGAATAATGATTACAAATCAATATGCATAAAGACATGAGACAGTATCTGCATAAAAATAAGATTGGGAAAGAGATAAACATATTATGAATTTAACCTCGTTCATGCAAGAGGCATCTGCAGATGCCTGACAGAACAGCCACCGTGATCGCCGTAATCCAGTAGGAAGATAGTACATGTATTTGTAAAGAAGGACGGTTTGATTTAGTATTTGAAAAAAGAAAGAAAGTTGTTTAACGACGACAGGAGTTTGTGTGCTTAGGTGGCAACTTCACGACATCGCTAGTATTTGTCGTACCTGACTTGTCGACTTGCCTCACTTACCATGTGGTTATACACTGGGGCGAATCGTCTTTAACTCAGTTGCTAGTAGTGCATGGTAGGGCCGCATGGTATGTGTGGTGAAAACATGACATTTCGCTATGTTTGAATAGGATAACCAAGATATTCAAGTGTGTTTGCCGTTAACATATCAAAATTTGTAGTTAATTATGCATTAGCATTTAACTAGGTTTTAATGATGCAGTTATAGTGAAACATTTATATGATATAACAGTTATGCTCTACACTTGTTATTCTTACTGAGCTCATGAGCTCTTCTGTACATAATTGCATAACATTACTCTTTAGGTAACCTTTAACCTTTGCAATTGTATGGTCTATAGATAAAGTTGGAGGAGGTTACCTTTAGCGTTACAGAGTACAAAACCCAGGGTGGCACACCTTATACTTGTTTGTTAGTGCTGTTGTCAGATACAATAGTGTGGTGGAAAATATTCATCGAGTTTTTCACTGTTTTATATATAGAATACTAAGATATTAAAACATGCCCATTGATATTTTTGAATTTTTCACATTAGTAGGTATATTAGATGTTTGATCCTTGTGAAAATAAAAGGCAATTATTTCAATATTTAAATACTGTAATTACTCTAATAATTCAAACAGGAGAAAATAATTAAATTTATAGGTGTTTGAATTATTAGGAACATAGGATACCCGGTAATTGAAAATGATCAGTGTTCATATAATTAGAGACAACCAAATTAAATTACAAAATATGTTTGTAAATAAATGAAGGATTCAATAAATAAAACAAAGTACGACAAAAACTTATTTGAAAAATTACTGTGTTCTAATAATTAGAAATTAGGATTTTAATTTTGTTTGTCATGTTCATATTTTTAAGATCAGAAATACATTATTTTTGGCAATTAATTTTGGTGTTTGAAACTATTAGAGGGTTCGAATTATTGGAGTAATTATGGTAACCCTACTCAGCTGAGATTTCTCTCTTCGCAAATGGGTGAAATATTCCCACAGCAACGTTAAACTTCATATTCACTCACTCACTGAGATTTCTCCTATTGACTGCTGTAACTTGAGTAAAATCTCAGCTGGGTTTTGATCAATTGGGGCCAGGCTTAGTTGGTAATAATACACTAGTTTTAGAACATCTGCTACATCATGTATAAATGTTTCACTAGGATCTATTGTTACATGCATTTGCACATTGATCTTTGCATATATAACAGCAGAATCACAATGGCGTCTACTGAAGTCTGCGAGTGAACAATTCATATATTTTAATACAGTGCTCCCTCGATATAATGCCCTTCGATGCACCGCGAATTCGGATATCTCCAATTATATTCGTTGATATAACGGACCCCAACTTCAGCGTTATTTCGAGGGAGCTCTGTACTACCTTAGTAAATTTAGAAGTTGATGAGATGAAAATATCACAATTTGTTATTATATTAAGCAAAGGATACAAACTGTCAGCTAAGTACCAGTGTGGTGGACTACTAGATTTGTTTTGTATATCTGGCTCCGAGATTATAGAACATTTTTTGTGTACAATTTCATGCTCAACCTCAAAGTTTTGTTCACGAATCTCCACATAAAATATGAGGTAGAGCATGAAATCGTACTCAGTACGTTTCTTAATCTCTGGGTCTCTTTGCTGGTAATAACAACACCAAGGTTATTGAATATAGAAAGTTGAACAATACATACGACTGTTTTTGTTTGCAATTATTACTCCCGAGCTCTGACCAAGTTTGATGTAAATGCGAGCTGTAATTAATGCGACAGATTGCCACCTCGCATTCTTCGCATTCATTCATCCCTCACATTAATTTCTCGATTTACAGTATTCAATATACTATTTAGTTCCATATATGGATGTTTAAATTTATGCATATTCACACTAAATTGATTAATGCATTATCTAAATATTTATCATTTTGTCATGGTTTATTATTTATCTATGAATGTAAGATGTTATGTATTGATAACAGCACATTAATACGCAGTATTCTGCTGTCAGCCACAATCATGGTCCAAAGTGACGTGTCATCTCTAATAATAATCTAAGCCAAGTCTAGAGGCAATAGCCAAAATGTTGTCATGTCGCTCCGCCCTGAAATAAATACATTCAGTAGTATTTTGGTTCATTGCGTAGCATGTAGCAGTACAGTGAAACAACAGTGGGTAGTTTGCAGGACTCTAGTGTTAACTTATTAACCCTCTCCCTGCTGGAGGCGAGTTAAGTTGCCCAAATCACATGCCCAAATAGAATACTGTATTCAGCAGGGAGAGGGTTAAGACACCTCTCCCTGTGTCCTGTTGGACATGAAACTACTTGTCTTGTAGGTAAAGGACTTGTTAATCAGGGGCCTATTCTCGAAAACCTTCTTACAAACTTCTTATGAACTTCTTATCCTAAGAACAATCCGTAGCCATATTATAAGAATCATTAAGAAATGTTTTTAGACTAAGAAGTTCGTAAGAACGTTTCGAGAATAGGCCCCCTGGGCTATTTCAACTTGTCCATCTGTGGATAATATCTGTGACTCCCGGACCATGGTTTGGTAACATTTAACATTTGTTTGATTATTTGTAGACATATAAATCCAAGTTAATTCAGTTTGGATAATCGTGTTGTGATTGTTGACATTTATTTCCAAAGATTTATCCTTTAGTAGTTATACAGTGGTGGTCACAAATGACTGACTCTAACAATGACATCACACATTGACATTACACTTGCCACTGATGTGGTTAACATAGCTTGACCTCTTGAAGTGAGGTCAAATGGTCACCGTTGACCTCGGCATACTCTTGGCAGGTCAAACAGTAAACAATCTCTTTTCTGTACATGTTTTGACCAGTTGACCATTGTACATTGGACAGGGAAAGTGTTGTAAATTAATATAAGTCTTTGTTATGAATCCATCGGTGTTGTTGTAAATTAGAGTGTCAAATATAGACTGAGGTACTTGTACATTTATTTTGGGATACGGTAGTCATAAGTTAGAGTTTTGTTTATTAGACTGGGGTAGTTGTAAGTTGAGTTGTGTTGATTAACCTGGGTTGTAATGAGAGTATCAGATCCAGGCCCCCCAATTGATTGGAACCGTCGCATGACTATCGTATCGTCGCTACTTCTAATCCGATAGTCACAGTTCCAATCGGTTGGGGGGCCTGGTAGTTAGAGTATCAGATCATAGACTAGATTGTGGTTTTAAATTGGAAAATTGTCATTTTGATAGTTGTAAGTTAGTTTTGTCGATTAGACTTGAATAGTTGTAATTAGAGTATCAGGCACTGGGATAAGTTGGAGATTTATATTTGGATAGTTGTAAATTGGAGTTGTGTTAATTAGACTGGTATAGTTGTACGGTAAGTTAGAGTTTTATCGATTAAATTAAATTAAGTTGTAAATTCTAGATTGTCAAATAGATTGGGAAAGCTGAACATTTGATATTGAGACGAAACATTTCTTTTGGATTATGGAACATATTTAGAAGTCTTTTTCAAACATTTATTTTTAAATTTCCACTTTTCAAAAAATATGTATTGATAGTATTGGAATCTTCATATATTTTTTGTTAGTTCTATGAAAACATTTGAATATTTATTAGCAAAATAATTATTTAACTCAAAATAATCAAACACAAATTTATGTTTGCAATTTATGACCTGGTGCCCATTGCATGACACTCTTGTAGCGCTACAATAGTTGTAACTGGGCTCCCACCACAATAGAAAGCGTTGACGTTACAATAGTTGTAGCCTACAAGAGCGTC
>JAUTBZ010143439.1:0-12536 GCA_032361785.1 Lepetodrilus galriftensis
AGGTAGAATGAAATTAGAAAATGGAGTTTTTTGTTTTTCATTCCATGAAGTATTTACCGAGATAATCTACGAAATAGAGGGGTCAACCGTCAATGCATTTCATGCCCATGTTGGAGTCTTACCGCTGTCGCCGAGTGTCGGCAGGGTATTAACGTACGCTATCTATAGAAACTGCTTGCGAAGTGATCTATGCAAGTACGCAATATGTAAGTATTGTAGACGTTACATGTTATCTGCAAACATCAAATACTTGATATGTATAAGCGTGCATAGCATGACATTAGATTAGGGCTATTCCATTGACTCTCTTGGACAAGCCTGTGCGTCCTGGACATGAATGGAATACGGGACCGGTGTGTCCAAGACGTGTCCAATCTGTCCACAGTCAAGAGGTGGTGTAAACCATATCAGTGGAAAATTTATTACTATACGTCACAAACACAAACTGCAACAGTATTTGCCTCGGCCCTCTACTTCCTGTGAATGGACTGTACAGGCTGTTCCATTCACGGTATGGGTTGTCCTGGACTTCTCTGTCCATAATGTGCGTCCAAGACTGTCAATGGAACACCACCTTAGGCTTCACGATTTGCCGTATTTGAAAAATGCGAGCACATGTTACATGACATCCTCGAAACACAGGTCGTTAAGACTACACTAATCTCCATCGAATATTTGACGGAGGTTAGGTGTAGTCATGTCATAATGACCTGTGCTTCGAAGATGGCCACATGACGGCGAGAGCGCAAATCAAGCAACCCGACTCATATCACTTCCGTTCAGCCGAAATGTGCAGATATCTGGTTCAAGACAGCACAAGTCGGCTAGAAATTGCCGGGTAGCTTGAACATCAAAGCAATCTAGCATCCGGAAAACCAAACCGGTTTACCAAAAGAAACGCTAGGTTGTGGATGAATTTCTGGCATCGCCACAGTTCACTAAACACAGCGTGGCTCTCTTTGTCCAGCTACCACACTGATCAGTTTGTGTATAAATAGATGCATGGTTCCTTCAGTAAATCATGCATTTGTCTGGCTAGTGTTCAAGACAGCACAGCAGACCTACATATCTCTACTGTAGCAGTCAGGCGCGCATACCGTAAGTCTTTTTCATATATTATACAAGAATCTATCTAAACAATAAATAATAACAAGCTATATATAATAGTACAAGTTCTATCTTTGATGCATCGAAAACTGTAACAATTTAAATGCGAAAAAAATGAATATTTTCGTACACTACATACATGTATCGTATTTGTGATCATTGCCTACCATCGTGGTTGGCTCTTCGTGCATCTTCAACCCCTAAAGAGGTGTATACACCACCATCACACTTTCATCCCATACACTACCAGCACGACAGCGCGGCATGACCTGAATCAGCCACCATCTATTTTGTTCTCCAATATATTTACTTTCAATGTTGCGGACTGCATTCTTTGAAGTTGAATGCTAAGTATTAATGTTGAATGTTCAATGCAGGCCTATATAAGACCCGTTTACCTACACGGTCCTCCTACCACACCAGAAACGGCGTAAATATATAGTAGCCTTGAGCTTCAACCTTGTGGCAGTAGTGCATGCCATGGTCAAGGCTGGGGTTAATGTTACCTGAATAATGGAGTTACGCTGTCCGCACCGAGAAACATGCCAGGCCTCTGTCCATGCATCATCCGCTGGACATTATGTCTGATTTGTATACTACAACGTGAGCGGTGAATTCACGGTCAATGGATGCATACTAATAAACCCTCACGGGGACTATCCACCTACACCAGACATACTGTCCTGTTTCTAAGACGCTGACTTAAATGTGGCGACGTTTTTGTTTAATTCACCCGTTCAAGTGCACCGCTGTTGCTTTTTTGTTTATTGACCGAAAGAAGTAAAAGCTGTTTTCTTGTGCGATGTAAGTAAAACCGATGATTAAATTTGGCATAATGGAATTGTGTCTAAATTGATCTTATGTAATCAGAGACAGTGTTCTTAAATGGCTTACTGGAGGCCTATTCTCGAAATGTTTTATACGACAGTCTTAAATATTCATAATAAGGCTATGGGCAGTACTGACGTTTTATGCATAGCACGTTCGTAGGCTCAGACAATCGTAAGAACGTTTCTAGAATAGGCCCCCTGGTTGTTTAGAAATGGGTTGCAGTGAGTAGTGGTTCAAGTTGATACACAACTACTAGTAAACCAACGAAAACCGGTGTATCTCAAGGATCAGTCTTAGGACCTTGTAATTGTTATTAGGCATTCTAAATTTCGAGGATCCATATATTTACTTTGAAGCTTCCCACTGAAACCATGGCCAACATCAACGAGTACGTCAAGAACTTCTACAACACGACCTCCGACAAGTGCGACTTCATCTGCAAGGTCAACAGCTCTGACCTGACCCCTAGGGTCAAGGACATTGTCTCTCAGCTCAGCGAAGATACCATGAAGAGGTAAAGCTTTAAATATATAATCCTTGGCAGATACTATACATTAACTAATTATTCAATTCACGTATTGTTATTAAAAACTTGGGCCCAAAGACATGTAACATGCATTTCAATTAATAGCATTTTGCGATACTTTATATCGATTGGACAGACATCCACTCAATATATCGTAGGAGGCATCTACGATATATATATAATTAATAGCATTTTCCGATACTTTATATCGATATTGAACAGACATACACTCGATATATCGTAGCAGGCATCTACGATATATATATATAATTATATATCGATATTGCGGTCATCTACTCGATATATCGAATGATGCATATCGATATTGCAGGTACTATGGTTCTGGGTTGATCATCCCGGACTGTCTGGAAGGAAAGAAAGTTCTTGACATTGGATGTGGGTCAGGCAGCCTCGTTTTCATCCTCAGCAAATTAGTTGGACCAACCGGAAGTGTTACAGGAGTTGACCTAACACCAAATTTGGTAGGGGGACACTAACACTACAGTCTAGTCATTCTTGTTTCAAACTGTTAAAAGAATATGTCATAAATTGGAGAAATTATGTGCAACAGATTATCTTACAATCTAGGTACAAGGTCGAGACTTAATAAACCGGATTCTTTCATACAAATAATACGTAGAACTTCCTAGCTCATCTCCGACAGTGAGCATGTTATTGAAGCATGGATACTAGCGCTATATAAATAGACTATCATCAGCATCAGCATCATCATCATCATCATTATTCACTTTATAGTTATTTATACGCACCTTTTCAAGAAATATGTATGTATCTAAAAAATGTCCGTATGTATACACGAACGTCTATGACAACCCTTCCAGAGGTTCGATCACTAGATATAACTTCCTGTTTCAGATTGAAGTATGCAAACGTTGCGAGGAATATCACCGAGCTAAATGGGAATACCCCACCAAAAATACACACTTCGCGGAGGCAAATTGCGAAAAATTGGATTTCCCTGATCAGAGTTTTGATGTTGTGGTGTAAGTTGTGTTAAGATGACATCGCTATAACTAATAACAAAGAGTCTGACAATCCACACTATGTTAAAGAATGATGAAAATACCCAAAATTACTCATTAATTCGGGAACAAAGCGTGTCACTACTGTGAGACATCAGTATCGATTTTGTCAGACCATAATAATAATAATAATAATAATAATAATAATAACGACAACAAACGTAACAATAACAACAATAACAACAACAACAACAACAACAACAACAATAATAATGATAATAATAATGATTTCCTGATACATTTTAGTTCAAACGGAGTGTTTTGTCTCGTCCCGAACAAGGATAATGCATTTTCAGAAGCATTCAGAGTGTTGAAAGTAAGTACTGCAGTACAGGTTTTGCATTATGTCATTCTAGCACCTTGTAACCTTGCATAATATAATACAATAATATGAGCGTCAGTTTCTCATACAAAATACACTCACAGTGTATATTGAGACGGGAAATCATACGTTTATACAGGGAATAATAACGGGACTTTAACAAATATTAGAATTAAATATTTTGGTTTATCATGTCAGTCCTCTATTATCTGTAGCAAGGTGGTGAATTCTACTTGAATGACGTGTATGGTGAGACGTCGGCGCCTCCTGAGATGAAAGACGACTTGAAAGCATGGGGTGAGTTGGCTAATGTATTTGGGATGTCATTATTATATAGTAGGGTAATATGTCATTAACAGTATAGTGTATATATGATCAATTTGAGTACATAATTGCATCAATGATATTCATTAAACAAAATGTCTGAACTTTTGCAATGACCAAAAAAAACTGAACAAAAAAAAAGAGAGGAGAAAAATACCAACAAAAATACCCAACAAAAACACACACAACAAAATAAACAAAAATAGATTATTATTATGAAAATATTTCATATTTTCAATAACCAACATATAGACATGGAAATATATTCAGTCTTTTACCCAGTTTATGATAGAGATTTACATATCTATTCCGCCGACACAATTATGTGACACAACATCTTCTTTTCATGGTAGACCTGGGTTTGACTGGGTCACAACTACCGGCAGAGTTCCTGACATCCGCTAAGAAGGCTGGTTTTACCACACCCTACCTGACGTGTGTCGGAGACGTAGGGATGAGCCAGGAATACCAGAACAAACTCTGTGAGTATGGATGCTTCAAGAACCCCCACGAAGTCATAAACGTTCGTTGGTTTTGATAAAAAAAATCCCGATGGACATATCATTGTGCATAATCACCAATCGGGCCACGGTACTGTTTCACGTAGCTGCAGTTCTCTAGCTGAAAGATGCCCTGGGGCCGTTTTCACGAAAGTCAGTTTTGATGACCAAATACTAGTATATAGGAAAAACTGACTTAAACCCTTTCGTGAATACGGTCCCTGTTTACTATTTTGCTATCCAATGGTGTCACGAAGCTACTACGAGACCATAAGCACCCTCGTAGAACTCTGTTAAATTAAAGGAGATCGTTCACTTAATAGAGCGATACAATGGTCTCATAGTGGATTCAAGAGTTTCTGGAAACGATGCCATTGCCCCGAGATTGGGAACAATTTTTAGTACGATTTCATGCCCAATCTCAAATTGCATATGAGGATTTGTGAATTTTTGGTTGAGCATGAATTCGTACTTAGAACATTTTCGTAACGACTATATAGTATATATAATTATCCTTTTAACGCCATTCAAAGTTTCGTGTTGGGAATCCACGGAATTCCATACATGAAGGTAATAATAATTAGTAATATTGTACATCTACCAGTTTCTGATCTATTTTCAGCCGGAAGGAGATACCTATGCGCAGGTTCCAGACTCTTCCGGATTGGAAACAGCGCAAAACGAGGACCTGCATCTGTGACTTACAAGGGAAACATTGAAGGCCAGGAGTCAGAGTTCAAATGGGATGTTGACCTCACCTTCAAGGTATGTCAAATGTCTATTATGTTCTTTAAATAGAAACCGGAAGCGGAAATATATATATATGAAATGCGTATACATCTGTATTTTATTTCATCTGGTTAATTTAAGATCCTGGAACAGAGCACCTAATTAATATTGCCATGAATGAGTTGATATATTATGATATATGTTTGATATATTATTGCAGAAAGGTCAAGCAGTTGGTGTTGATGCCGAATTAGCCACCATCTTGGCCAACGGTTGCTATAGAGACTGTTTTGAGATTTCCAACACAGCTGAATCGCCGACAACAAAAAGGGTAGGTAGCCTATTGCTTGACGACCCGGAGAAATGTTACTTCATGGATATCTTAATCATACAGATTTTCCAGTTCATTTTCTACGAAATAGAATCAAGTAGATTATATACTTGAAACCATCATACAAATGTCGTTGAACGTAACATTGAACTATCAATAGATAATTATTCTACGTTTTATTTTCACGAATATTTTAAGGAAAACTATGGATTCACATCTTGGTATCTTGGGATCTTGACGTGGAATAGTGTGTATTTATTTGATAACACATTGTTTTTCTCGATGAATTCTAGGGCCAGAACCCGTTCACATACAAGGACAAGATGGTAACGAAGGGCAGTACTCTGCCGTATATCTACACCGTGGAGTAACAGCGTCCCGTATTCTAGTCGTCCAAGTATACACATACACGCGCCGAATCTGACAATTGCTCCGATGTTGTGCCTCGACCCTCTTCTCCGGTCGTATAGACTCCAGAGTATCGTTTCACGAAGCTCTCGTATCTACTAAGAGAGCATATAGCGCTCTAGCTCGTAGTTATCTCTTATACATGACGACCGGGTACTTACGATACATGACGACCGGGTACTTACGAAACCGCTATGGTCTCATAGTGGATACGAAAGCACCGAAAAACGTTACCAAGATTCATGCAGTACTGCCAGTCTTATAGAGACTCTGCTCAGACGTTCGACAAGACTCATAAGACAATTGAGTTTCTTAAGAATTGTATTTCAGTCGTACGAATGTACAATGCATTAGTTGCTTCAAGAACAGAACAGAACAGATCATGAAACATGGTACAGATATGCACACATTATAATTAACTGCCTTGATGTACATGTACATGTATACTAATGGAGAATAATTCTTGTAACATGTAATGGACATGCTTGTAATGTATAATGGACATTCGAGTAAAATGTAAGAGATATTCTTGTAACCATGACATGGCGTATTCTCGTAAGCTGTTTGTAGCTTGCCATGGACATAGGTGTACAACGTATCTGGTGTTGTTTTGATATTAACATGGTCTTCGATGTACAGATTGTAGCCATTAGTTCTTACTTCATATATGTAGGTATCGCGCTTCTTCCTGATTATGAATAAAATAGTGTGAACATGATCGCGTCCTTTCTGTCATACGAACCCGCAAGTCCAAGATATACTGGATGGAGCTAGTGAGCCGATTGATAAAGTTTGTCGCAAGAAATGAAAATAAATGCATTAATTAATTTATTTTAAAATGTCTACTCTACGACAACCTTGCTTATGTAAAATAATATTGTATTTATTTAACTGCTATCGAGGAGCAGTATTTATATGACATGAAACAAGTTATCAGAGTTTTTACAACTCTTCATATATTATAACAGTATATAATGTATATGGATGAACAACGTTTAATTCATAATACTGCACTAGGTTTTACTAGTTCTTCATTTAACAACCCTCTCCATGCTGGATTAGGTAAAGACACTACTCTTTTTGGCATCTCTAGTTGCCTACAACATGGAGAGTGTTAAACATACAGTATGTAATCTGCACTATTTGGTACTCAATAAGGTGTGGTTAGCTTTTCTGCAAGCAGGTACCGGTATAGTGGTCCAATAATGCATTTACGTAAACCAGTAAACGCACCCACGTACACACACGTGCAATGGAGGGGAGGTGCTACTGGATCGTGTAGGCAAAGGGTGGGGCGTTTCCTGCTGCAGCCAGCTTGTCCAGAAAGTCGAAAGGATTTTGGCCCTGAATAAAGAAAGAAATCCATTTGAGATCATAATTATTGGAAAAATTAAAATAATTATTTCTAGCCATTGAAACTTTTACTGTTTACTTCATAGACATTAAATCTAACTGAGCATTAAGCTGCGTCGGTTTCATTTATGTTTATACTCCATCTGCTATTTAAATAATTTTCTTACTAAATTCTTGACTCGTTCTTGCAGTTTCTTTTAACAAAAGCATCAACATTGAAATGTAGATAGATCATGATTATAAGAAGTTTCAGACATGGAGCCATAAAACATTCCTTCTATGGCGGCCATCTTGGAAAATGGCCACTATGTTTATTAAAACAAATATCCCCGTAGTAAATTTGTATTTCGTTAGCTGCAATTAATACTATTAGGATCAGAGCTTTACAAAGTGTAATTAGCGATGTCATCGTATAAATCATATTGTATTTATACATAACATGGACATGATCTTACCTTGGTTGTGGTAGGAGTAATCTTGAACGCGTTCTTAAAACGGCTGTTTGACAATATAGACGCAAGCTCAGCGTCCACGGACACCGGTTCACCCTTCTGAAAATACCAATACAATTCAAATTACCAATTAGATGCGTATGCTGTATTATTACTCAAATTATGATGAGAGCACCGGCCAACTACTGACGCTGCGATAGTACAGACAGTACAGCTGCGATAGTACAGCTGCGATAGTACAGACAGACGGACAGACAGACAAGTTCATTTACAACATTACGTACTACAGAATTGGCGAAAGTTATAGCTTCCCGAACATAGATATACAGGTTCAGGGGCAGGTTCGAATTCATAACCTTTAGTTCCCCAGTTCCCCAGTAAGACGACTTACCGCTGCACTACCATAATTGATTTTATTAAAAATAAACACCACAACATATACCAAGGATGATAACAACTATAAGTAGGATACTACATTAGAGGACAGCTAGAGGTATATAACATATTATGTACGGTAAACTGACCTTAAACGTCAAATCGACGTCCCATCTGAGGGCGTCCTCACTCCCTACAATGTTGCCGAGGTACGTCACGGAGGAAGCGGTGGTCTTGGCGTCACTAGGGAGTCTGAACATTCGATTCCTGGCGCACAGATATCTGTTGTCAGCTGAAACACGCATAACATAATCGTAATATATGTATAATCCGATCCAACAGGTAAGAAATACTGTTCAACACACCTGGGTACCGTTTCTCGAAGATCTCGTATCCACTTAGCGCTCTAGTAAGTTTCCCATTGCCATGTATATTAATTACAAAAAGCGCTATGAAGTATAGTCTTCTAGGAGATCTTACGAGCCCTTCGAGAAACGATATGAACAATTTTATGTTCTTCGGGAAGCATTAAATACAACAACAACAACAACAACAAGCAACAAGCAAAACATATAGATAATATCGCACGTTTCTGTATGCAGCGATTTTGAAGGTTTCTTCCCATGAACACTCCATCATATACAGTATAGCTAATCTCGCCCGAGTATGGTTTGATATCATTGTTATCCTACATTTGAATTACTCTGTTACAAAGTATAATTATTCTACATGGTTATGTCTGGTAGGCCTATGCTAATCTATGTATGCTTAGTCTGGTTAACGCCAAACGGAATTAATAACGTTACAAATTTCACAACAAATAAATGACGTTTCATGGATATGTTATGTATACATTTGCTAGCATACCACTCGGAACAACATCAAGTTACGTCCCTTTGATAAATAAAATCTGATGCCACTCGGGTCAAACTCGGAACCGTTAAAATTGGAGTAAGGAAACAATTCGAGTCCGTTCCGATCCCTGATTACTATTATCTAGAACGTACATGGGTAGCTATATATATAGTAACTCGAGGAAAGAAACCGATATGATAACCAGTCATCAACATACGGAAGTCTGCTTTGATCTCTTTGCTGATTTCGATTGGTCCGACTCCAGTGAGTACGGGTGTGGTGAAACCTGCCTTCTTAGCAGATGCCATGAACTCGGAAACGGGCTGTGAACAGGTCAGACCTAGAACTGAAAAAATATATAACAAAAGCAAATTAAAAGCACGGACATGACATCCTCTAAAAGAAGGGTTCAGTACCTCTTTACATACAAAAGAGACGTCACGTAGAGTAGAATCAGACACTGATTCAACGTTGTTGAATAGGACAGGGTAGGATACGTTTAGTTGATATAACATTTTCAATGCTACTAATCGGGGAGCCTATTCTCGAAGCGTTCTTACGATCGTAGGACAAGCTTAAGGATTCTGTTAGGCTAAGACATTCGTAAGAACGTTTCGAAAATAGGCCCCTTGATATTTAATACTACAAAAATAACCTCAGTTGAATATTGTTCATGCACATGATATAGCAGAGTTACAGTACTAAGAAATAGTTACTGTTTTGTATTAAGTCGGATAGTCTTCACAGTAATGTAATGCTAAAGAGATCAGGGGCCGTTGCTCTTGTAGCGCTACAATAGTTGTAACTGGGCTCCCGCCACAATAGAAAGCGTTGACCTTACAATAGTTGTAGGCTACAAGAGCGTGTGCAACGGGCACCAGAACAGTTGTAGCGCTACAATAGTTGTAACTGGGCTCCCGCCACAATAGAAAGCGTTGACGTTACAATAATTGTAGGCTACAAGAGCGTCGTGCAACGGGCACGAGAACAGTTGTAGCGCTACAATAGTTGTAACTGGGTACCGCCACAATAGAAAGCGTTGACCACTAGTTTAGCTACAATAGTTATGAGCAACGAGACCCTGTATTATTACGGTATAGTAGGCTACTACTTATTAATTAGGTGTAGGAAGAACGAATAGCAATTTACCCCAACACTTGGAGTCTCCTTGCATTTTCGCAGGAGCTTTCTGATTGGTGTAGACATCGCTGAGGAACAGCTCCCCACCGGGCTGAAAGAGAAAATAGGATTCGCTCAGGAACCGGATCCTCTTCATTAGATCCTGTTCATAAATAATACTACACTACCCAGCCCATCCTCAACACACAGACCATTATGCCTAGTTCTACATAACATGCCTAGTTCTACATAACATGCATATTTGTTAAGTAGGTAGTACGGTCGGCGTTTCGAGGATGTATATAACCATGATAGGAAGTGACTGGTGTTCATATTGATATTTTCTTTTAAAACTGGGGTTTATAACTGTTTTAAGTAGTACTTCAGTCATATAGCGACAGTAGAGAAAAGGCATAATATCTTGTTGGCGTTGGAAAACTAACTTTTTCGCGAACATTGACGGGTTTTAATTCCAGACATGTTGCTCCAAATCCCAACGTTCCATTTGCTCTATCAGCAGCCCCCCTATACTACATGTAATGTCGAGGCCTATAGTAAAATTATCACCAACTATTGAAGACCAGTTACCTTCAAGACACGATAGGCCTCCGAGAACACTTTGTCCTTGTTATTTGTAAGGCAGAAAACACCGTTGGACCTGAAACATTCATAACCGATAGTGGCGTTAATGGCGTTAGCCCAACGACCTGAAATATGTACATTCCTAACTCATAGACCTGAAACATGTACATAGCTATATATTCCTACCATGAAATGTAAGGAAGGAAATCAATCATTAGAAAGTAAATGACAAAGAGTGAAACATAGAATACTAAAACGAGGAGGGTTGAAACAGACATAACGGTGACAGCGTTAGAATTATGTGTGCGCAGACACGATATACAGAAACAATTTGGGTTAGGCTTTCAGGAATAGACGTGTCTTCAGTACTATACCAACACAATAATGTCAAATGAGGCATCTTTGAATCCCATGCCGGTCATATCCTCAGCATTGCCTTGTAGGAATTCTACGTTGGACTTCTTGTAGCCCCACGCCTCTCTGTGGTAGTCTTCATACTCCTTGCACTTTTCAACCTGAATTTGTTGATGAAAAAGTGTCAAAGGTACTGTAGCTAAGGTAACGTTTCTCGAAGCTCTCATATCCACTATGCGACCACAGCGCTCTCGTAAGTGCACGATCCACATGTATTAGAGATCGCTACGAGAGTCCTTATGGTCTCGTAGTAGGTGCCTCGTAGTAGATATGAGAACTTCTAGAAACGATACCCTGAAATATATAATTCTAAATTTACCTATTTACCAACACTATTTATTGCACTATTTTGACTTGACAAAGAACAAAAAGTGCAGTTATTTATATCGTTTATTTAAGTACACGTCCCTCAAACACTTACAAGCTTCTCTGCGTAATCAAATCCGACGACACTTCCGGTTGGTCCGACCAGTTTGCTGAGAATGAACACGAGGCTCCCAGAACCGCATCCAATGTCCAGAATACGGAGACCTTCTATTTGAGGAGGAATGACAAACCCTGACCCGTAGTATCTGTACGTTAGAAAACCATAATATAACAGTAACAAATAGTAAAATCAATAGATTATAATAATAACAAAATTAATACTGATGACGATGATGATAATGATTATGATAATGATAATAATAATAATAATTACAACAACAATAATAACAACAATAATAATAATAATAATTATTATTATTAATAATAATATAATAATAATAATAATAATAATAATAATAATATTTATAAATAAACAAAAATAAATGTTATGACGATGATAATGTTGCTGCTGCTGCTGCTGCTGCTGCTGCTACTGCTACTGCTACTGCTACTGCTACTGCTACTGCTACTGCTACTACTACTAATTATTATTATTATTAAAAAAGTACCATAAATACTGTTACAGCTAAAGAAACTGAGAGAACCACTAAATAGTGTTCAATTTCTAATTCTTCTTTTATAAATGAAATTAGAAGGACACTGGCTACTATATTGGACCTACAGGCGAGGGTGGTCTGATTGACCTCACAACTGACCTCTTCATGGTCTCTGGGTGGAGTTTGGCGACGACGTCCTTGTCTGCAGCAGACAGCTCCCAGTCGTTGACGTTGCAGACAAACTCCATCTTGTCTGACTGGCCATTGTAGAAGTACTGCACTGAGGCGTCCGTGTTCAGATTTCCGTCAGACATGCTGTAGGCTGCCGGACAGGACATTTAA
>JAUTBZ010143450.1:0-27721 GCA_032361785.1 Lepetodrilus galriftensis
ATAAATATTAATAAAAATTAAAATAGTGATAACTAGTGAGGCACGTGGAATAGGTAACTGGTTGTATAAAGTACTTGCATGTGTAGTCAAAACCAATGCATTTATTTTCGGGTAGAACCGTGCTAGACGACCATATCGGCCAACCAACTGTGATATTATGCCTTTAAATACAGTCAAATGTCTACATACAATGTATTAACGAAGCAAAAATATGCGACATTGACATTGTGTATCCAGCAGTTGCTATCAATATAAATGCCATATGCTGACAACACATCGACAACTGTGAAATTAATTAAGTGTATTTATATATGTAGTTCATAATATTGCAGAGAACCAACTTCTGGCTTTATTTTTCAGTACATTTGACATTTGGAAATTTGAAGTTCAGATGACTCAGATATTAGAATAACCTTTAATAATAAATGTTGACATTGAATATTTATATTGTCTGTCTAAATGTTATCTGCTGTCCTGGGTGTCCAAGGCAACGTCCTCTAGTTATGCCATCTTTTCTCCTTGCTCATCAGACAAAATAAAGTAGTTTACGCTCTCTTTAAAACAAAGAAAGTATTTGTCCCGTCTGTCTCTAGGCTGTTGTACTATATATACAAGGTCTGTTTTCACGAAAACTTAAAGCAAACTCGGCTCAAACACCTGTATGCTTTATAAATTGAAAATATAGCAGATACGAAACACAGGAAATTCCCGCTGGATAGTAAAACGTAGTATTTTATGCAATGAAATTGTGATATTAATAAGATAGTAGAACAATTACTCTATTTTCTATAATAAAACTAATATTAGCTAAGTGTACACGACCGCTATGTATGTATACATGTACCGTAATTACTCTATTAATTCGAACACTTTAATAGTTCGAACACCTAAATTAATCGCCGAAAAAAAAAAAATTCCGACCCTAAATATACGAAAATTACCATTTTATATAAATCATAATTTTCTAATTATTCGAACATAATCGTTTTTCAAATAATTTGAAGATCTTTATGTATATATTAGTACCATTAGTATCCGTCTATGTCCCCTGCAGGGTGAAATCATGTATACACACACGCTATGCATGCTATAGGTCCATGCAGGTAATTTGTGTGTGTATGTCACATCTTCATGTTGTCAAAGCACAGTCTATTTCACACTGTACAAATACGACTATTACCCACTTGAGCTAGTCTGTCAGGTTAGCTCCCAGCTTTATTTGAAATCAATACTATTGAACCAGTCCTTAACAAGCCTAAATGAACGCTGGTATGTGTGGAATGTTTACCAGCAGCCCGGCACAAACAAGTGGCAGGGCCATGCATTCAGATACAGTAGCCCTGGTCATGGATTAGTTAACTTGACGGACATGTCGCGGTGTCCGCTTAAGGTGAATATTTAATGAGATGGGATATTGTGGATTATGGATTAGTTAAGTGTAAAAGTGATTTAAAATAAGGGAGTATAGATATAATGGTTCAATTTAACCAGGACAATGAAAAGACATGGTGATGTATTTGATAGATCCTGAAAGATCCACGTTGAAACAAAGATATGTCCAGGGGGCTGCTCCTTTCTAGCTGTCCTGTCTGTACTTTCTTTCCAACGCATGTGCAGTTACCAAAGATCAACACCGCACAGTGTAACTGCGCACACTTCGGATGGAAGGTACATACAGAACACCTAGAAAGGAGCAGCCCTTAAGTCTTCCTGATACTGCTTGATCAGCAGCAAAAATACAACATTCCATATTCAAATTTTAAATCTCATTACTATTCAATATTATTCATATTTGGTTATAAATGTTTCCTGTTGCACGCTGTCTTCAGTTTAGCATGTCTGGCTGTACAGGTATAGAGACATTGTCCCAGCCAATACAGAAACATGCGGGGAATTTCCTGTTTGTTATTGAAGGCTGTATTCAATGTGGTCCTGTTGGATGTGCTCGACAAATATATCTGGTTGTGTCAACAACGTGCAAGTACTGAATTTGTAGTCTGTAATAATTTATACCATGACCAATAGTGCTGCGATAAAAGTTTGTAAATACGTAGAAACGGTTCATTTAGGTGCATCACTTAAAACCTGTATAGCGTTTCAGAATTGTTGACGGGTACAACTACACCACACGACAAGATATTTCAATGGAAGTCCCAATAGCACTAAATTAACTTCCTGAGTATTTCAAAAACTCTTATCACCACATTTCATGTAATGGGAATTCAATGTCAACGTAAACTTTGCCAAGCTCCCAACTCTGACCCCAAAGCTTTTCATGTTTTCTACACCTTGTTTGGTCTCACCCATAGATCTAGGTCATCCAAATGTGATCTTTACCAATCTCCTCGCCAATAATGCAACTCTCTAGTACCGCGTCAGACAACGTAACATTTTACTCAGGTATACTCCATAAACGTCTGAAATCAAGGTTACCGGGTAATTGTCGACAATCAGGTATTCTGACTGATCGAGAGGACGCCTAGGTGAGGTTACCGAATGTGGTGTTATAGCGAGGCAGTTTGTGTGGTTATAGTTTTCTATATGCATACTTGTTTGAAGCTGCTTGTCATACGTTGAGTATGGTGGAGCCCCCAACGCAAGGTAAAGCCAATGCCTGGCAAGGATGACACTTTCAGTTTGTCCGCCTGAGTTTGTTGTCATCATCGTCTGTTTCTTCAGGTGCGTCAATTCCGCTTTCTCACGTTTTCATATATTTTCTAATTCGTTTTCTTTTCCCGTTACTTTTTCAGTTCGGACCAACTGAAACAAGAAGTGGACAGACGACTCAGAAATGTGAGTAGAAAGTGTTTACCTTTTGACGATATTTTCAGCACGTGTCACATGTAAGTTGTAACTTTGTAGTGGGTCGTATTCAGGTGGGACACGTGTGTTTATCAAGTACGTAATTGCTTTTATTGATTATCTTTTGACCGAGGTATGTGTGATATGTGGGAACGGTCTGCATACAACGACATGTCTGATGTAATCATACAGAATACATACACCCTGGAATAGTCCAAGTGCTGACTGACAAGGGATCATACTGACTTAGCGTTGTCATACGAACATGGGCAAGTTAGGTTGTTAATCTCCGCTGTCTTGACACAGTCGTATGCACAGTCGTATTGCACACATTGCTCAGATTTGATTGGATGCAATAGTCCCGATGTACCGCTGTCTGATACTGCACTTCCTGCTAGCATTAATTCACTGCAGGCTGAAATTAATGTAAAAAAAATAATATATTCTGATAGAAATTAAATTGAAGTAAGACTTGTTTCAAATTCCAGTGGATACAGTATACAGTAGATTAGATACAATTCAGGTATGTCTAAACTTAATTTAATCAAAAATGCATATTTTGTGTGCATTTTTTAAATCACAATTGGCTAAAGAACTATATTTTCATTACTGTTAGTTTCTTTGAAATTTTATACATCACATCATCAAGTGTCCCTGATTTGACTTAAACATAGACTTGTTAGGAAGCATAAACAACTTATACTAGATCATAATAATATTGCTAATATTAATATTCTTATGCTATATGCTTACCGGTAAATACATTTCCATAGGTAAACATAGTACAGTATAGGGGAAATTGACATACAATCTGTCACTCAACCTTCATGACTAGACATTTTCATTCTACTACCGGTATATTTTCACATTTTAACCTGCAATTTTTTCAACTTTAAATATTTATCAATCCATACCATATGACATGTTGTAGTGGGTGTTTCACAATTATGTCTAGAAGTTTGTTAATAATGACCTAGCTGTGAGGACAGGCAGGACAAAGCCGAGTGGCGGGGACAGGACAGGACTGGTCACCTAATGGTGATTGATGGTCCAGTCTGCTCTCTGTCTCCTCTCCTTGTAACACTCCACTTAATGAATAATACTGTCGTAATAGCATTTGTTGACTGTCGTTTGTCGCACCGCTGACGCCAACGTGATGGGCTTGTTATTGTTGTCACGATTATTTTAGCGGTGTCTTGTAGAATGTCTGTGCAATGTGCCACCTTGTACTCTTTATAAGTTTGTCTGGTAATGTCCTTCCTTCTGTGAGACATCTGAGATTCAACAGAGGAGCACATTGAGGCAGAGCTGGTAAGGAAAACATTAAATTTCCAGCTGTTGGTAATTTATTCCATTAACTTTCATGTTTGTTTTATATCTCAAATTTTTCACAATTAAATTGCCAAATTAATACATGAATTTCTTCCATTCTTGATACACCCATTGTATTATTAATTTGTATTCACACACATATGTGTCTCGTCTGAATAAGGGTGACAATGTTGTGCTGACTTTGCAGGATTAAGGAATGTTTTGTAATTAACCTTTTTACTGCTGATGTAAATGAGACACTCTTTTGTCTGGTTAATGAGATGAAACAATCAGGGAAATGCTTATTAACCCTCAACCTGCTAGATTAATCATATACAGTTCTTATAGGACATCTTCAGTTGCATCTGGTGTTGAAAAAGTTTGACTTGTGCTCTATTTAATGTGGCTGTGTTTATCATGCTCTCATCAAGCATCGTATCATGGGAAGACACCAAGGATGCTGCTCAGGTTGAACAGAATGTAACTTTCTTTCTGCATATCCACACTTCTCTTGGGCATCTTTAGTTGCCTTGGACTAGAAGAAGGTTAACACGAGTTGGGTTAGGGACATTCAATGATAGCAAACCCTTGTCCAAGGACACTACTTCTCTGCTCATGTCCTAAGAGAAACACGGATGAAAATAGCATCTTGACTATGATAACACCTACGTGTGAACACCAAATGGACATGACTGTGGGTTGTGATGCGACATCTTGCTTCTCTCTCTGTCCAGTCCTGGAGAAAGGTGTGGGAGGACAACTGACACCCCCCTCCCCTCCCTCCTCTCCCCACCCCCACCCAGACAGGTCATCTGGTGCAGGACAGCAGCTGGTGTCTGGTCACAAGTTGTTCTGTATTATTGATGCAGGTTCCAATAGAAATACCAGGGGAAATCTGCAGCTAATTTGCAGGAATCATTGACTGGATGATCAGGCCCTGAGATTACGAAGCTTTCTGAGTATGATTTCATGCTCAAGGTCAGATTTTATATGGAGATTTAAAAACATATAATGAATTGAGCATGAAATCATACTCTTGGAGTCAAGTAGAGCGGAGAATAATCTCAACACACAGCCAGTTTATTTACTTCTTAACTGTAAATTAATGTTATTTGATTATAGTTCATTAAACTGTTTGAAATTGAGTTTTATGGGATGTACAACAAGGAGCTGTATTCAGTCCTTGTTTATTTCAATATTGGTATAAATAATTTGTAGCCATCAGTAGAGACCAAGTTACTATGTCCTCCTGTTTATTGGTGGAATTAAAAGAAGATATAGATCATATTCAGACAATTAATAATTATCACTTTAAGAAACAGTTTATTTACTTTAATGCTATCAAGTATTGGTAGTGGGGTGGATGTAATATATTATATATGTATTTTACAGAACTCTATTTGAAGCAAAGATATGTTTTCTATATTCAACTCTTTCATGCCACCTAATCCAGCAAGAGTGTTCACTTTTCTCTATTGATCAAGTTATAGGAATGATATTTTCATTGATTTGTTACAAGCCATATTATACATTTGTTTATCTCGATTCAGATTACACTATATTGCTCTTACGGCATTGCCACCATTGTATTGTTTATTGTGATTGAGGAGGATAAGTGAAAAATCATGGGTACCTTATAAATTCATCTCTAGGCCATATATGCAACTCGATCTATATCAAAGTTCTATTCCGTCATTTGATATGGAATTTGGGTTGGAGATTGTGAAGTGTATATTAGTATGGTATATATAGAGACAACCTTTTTTATATGAATTATATGTCGACACCTGGTTATGTCAGGTTTTCATTCCATCATATATATGCAGATTGAATAAATATGACATAGGTAAAGCTAGCTAAACCATAAGTCATTCAAATATATATATTTTTAGAAGAATACAATATTCAGGAAATTACATTTTAATAATAATAATAATAATAATAATACTAGTAGTAGTAACAACTAATAATAATAATAATAATGTGCATATTTATATAGCGCCAAATCCACTTGAATGATTGCTCCTAACCGTCCATTGCAAACACTCCCGAGGAAATGTGTAAATATGAGATTAACGCTTCTATCTGGGTGGCTCATTGGATTCCAGGTAAAGTTGCCAGTAACAGGATTAAGTACAGTGGTTTGGTCAGCCAGTACAGGTGTGAATAATTAAGCACAAGCTGTCCGTCATGGATGAATTAGCTGGTCTGCATGACAAGGTGACTTCTGTACAGTAGGTGTTTATCAGGAGGGATATAAATACCCGGACAGGAATCCAGGGTATCTGTATTGTGTGTGCTGGCTTGTTGCTGGGGACTGGAATGTCCAGCTGCTGTCCAGATTGGACAGAGCTTCTTGTCATGTTAACCCTCTCTGATGTCCATGTTAACTCTATCTGCTGTCCAGATTGGCCGGAGGTTCTTGCAATATTAACTTTTTCTGGTGTCCAGATTGGACAGAGATTCTTGCAATATTAACTCTTTCTGGTATCCAGATTGGACAGAGGTTCTTGCCATGTTAACCCTCTATGGTGTCCAGATTGGACAGAGGTTCTTGCCATGTTAACCCTCTATGGTGTCCAAATTGGACAGAGGTTCTTGCCATTATCAACTCACTCTGATGTTCAGATTTGACAGAGGTTCTTGTCATTATTAACTCACTCTGATGTCATGCAATGTTGACCCTCTCTGATGTCAACAATTGGATGGAGGTTCATGCAGTGTTAACCCTCCCTGGTGTCCAAATTAGACAGAGGTTCTTGCAATGTTAATCCTCTCTGGTGTCTAGATTGCCATGTAGACCCTCTCTGCTACCCACATTGGACTAGTTCTGGGTTTTGTTGCACAGAACAATAGTTGCTCTATAAGGGTCATGATTGTTGTTTAGAGGTTAACATGGAGTTACACTACTTATATTAGTGCTATGATGGTTTTGTGGAATGGGGCCATGACATTTTTGTCATTGTTGACCATCTCTCACAAATTCAGGAAGAATGGTGTACAAATAAGTCTCTAAGCTTAATTATCAATCCTCATTCTAACTTTCCTTGTGAATAAAATATTTAAATTAATTCTATGAAGCCTTGGGTCTCTATAAGACAGAAATGATTTCATTAATGTTACAGTAACGATGTTTCTTGTAATTTACCAGGTACTTTCATTAATACAAATGACAATTGGAAATGGATATTATGTTAGCACTCCAAGTAACGACATTGTTTCTAATGAATCAACTAAATAGTTCAATAATTCTTGCAATATTGCGAGAGGAACACAATGGTTTATTTCTAGTTACAAGTAAATGGTATATCTATATTTAGTCTGTTATGTCAGCTTAGTTGGTGGATTTAAAGTTGTAATTATTGCACCAGTAATTAATTCACTGCATGTCATTCATCATTTTATGGTTTTTTTTGTAAGCTGTCCTTATCATGTATTTCTGTATTTTACTTGTCAGTATATCATGAAGTATATAATTAATTATAATTAGTGATCACCTCAGCAAAGAAAATATATTGCATTTGAAATCTGTAGAAATGCATGTTAACATGGCTTTTATACTAGTGGTACATAGTGCGCAGAACGTATGCAAATAGTGTACACCCTACATCACTATCCAGGCTCGCTTTGAATAGCTTCGGCAAACATTCTGTACACAATCCATGTCATTTACTGCATGTTTACAGGGGAGAAGAAATAGAGTTGTGACCCCTTATGCATCTTATCCATTCACGGAACAGGTTTCTTTGTATTCAGCATGATAACAGGGGATCTCGATTGCTTCGGCTGTCACAGGATCCTGTGCAAACTTGTACCGTAATATCTCAGGAAAACCGATGTGAGGGCTAACGTATTCATATGGACCTATTACATACTTTGTCCATGCAATAATAGAAGAAAAATAACAAAGTGAAGGTTGTAAAAGCCGTAAATACCTTTGGTTCTTTACTACTATGCTCCTATATTCACAAAAAGTTACCAATGATTTAATATTGTGTTGTGATGTCATTTTTGTAAAATGGTTTAAAGTTGGTTTACTTATTTTCAGGGTAATGACGTATATTATCAATTTCGATTCATTTTACAAAATAAATGTATTCACAGCATGTTAATTTAAGAGAATCCATGCATCCTGTTTATATATATGTTTTATTGTAATTATAGTCGGGTTACTATGACAAGTTTTCCGAGTGCATTCATTTGCACATTAAGAAGTCTGGCTTTATCGGGTCTATATTAAGCCAGAGAAGTTGTACGAGTACTTTTCCTCTGCGTCGATGTCTGGCTACACGATCACATGCTCAGACACCATTGCTTGTGGTAAGAAAGGTAGTCTGAGTTCATCAGGGCTAGGCGTTTTCTATGTAATGTGAGAATTTGCATTTTAAAAATATCCTCTGAATTGCTTTATAAAAAAAACAAAACACTTTCCTGAATACATATTCATGCCTTTTATTTACACAGTTCACTTTTGATGTGGTTGCTATAACATGCTCCTGTTCTGATGTTCAGATCACTGTTTGCTATGTCAAGGTATATAATGATGAAGTACAGAGATGTCACTAATGTGGACTTGCCCATGGAATCCTGCCACAGTTTGTTCCCTAAAAACACTGATTCTAGAGAATCCCATCTGCACGTGGTTGCATCATGAGGGTGGAAAGTACTTATATATGTAATGTCAAATAATGTTGAATATGTTTATCTATGTTCAATTTCTGAGAATTGTCTTTGAGAAATATACGACCTCAAATAAATCAACTCTCATCCTACGAACCCCATCATCAACAGCAGACTCCATTCATTGTCTTCTGAACTCCACATATTACTCCACCCATTCCATCATTAAATCCCACCAATTGCCTCCATCAGATGCCACTCATTGCCACCAGACTTCACCCATTGCCAACATATTGCCACCCACTGGACCCCACCCATTTCCACTGGATCCCACCCATTACAACCAGACCCCACCTAATCCAACCAGACCCCACCCATTACAACCAGACCTCACCTATTACAACCAGACGCCACCCATTACAACCAGACCCCACCCATTGCCAACAGACCCCACCCATTGCAACCAGACCCCACCCATTGCCAACAGACACTACCCATCATCACTTGACCCCACACATTGCCACCCCATATTCCTGGTATCAGTCGTCCTTCCTAAGCTTAATGATGTAACACAGCATTGTCTCAGCGACTGATTCCAGACAACCGACACCATCCTAACCCCTCTGAGGGCTGGCCTGACAGCATCTACCCAGTTAAGTTTGATCCTGGGGACATGCAAACCACCCATTTGCTGTAAACTACACCATGTAACTAAAGCCCCTCCTTACACAAAAGAGTCTCAATATTGTTTTCACCTCAACACATTTTCTGGCTTGTTTAGTTCTCTCAAAATCGAGATCGTTTTGGAAATGGGTAATTTTAAGCTTATTGGTCCATATTGATAATGGTTTTGATACCTTTGCTTTGTGGAGAAAATGTTCCCTTCATTGGGTCTCAATGTGTGTAGGTTGCCGTTTCATTCAGCCCTTCAAGTGGAAATGTCGATACAAAAATGTCAACTTATCATCAGTGTCCTTGAGAAGTCATCTAATAATTTTATACTTTCATGGTTGATTGTGTTTACAACAAAACACAAATGTGACTCATACTCGTAGATATGTATCCAGTCTGATAGCTCCATAGCTGCCATACTTTACATGCCCAGGCGAGGTTTAAATATGTCTTTCTATCTCTAAGCCACATCTATTACAGCAGAGCCAGTATCAATAGCCCTGTCAATGGCATGATGTAGTCATGTTCAAGTATCTGCACTCCCACAATGGAGCAGGTTTACTTTATGCAGAGATGAAAGGGTACCATGCGGAGATCTACCGAAACTGTTATATTGCATAATTATTTCATAACATCTGACTACATTTTATTGTTTAGCTATCCGGAAAGTTCAAGGTATGTTTGACTAGGTATAATCTGTGCATCTTGACTCTACATTGGTAGGAAGCATAGTCATGACCAGCGAGGCATCTAAACATTGAGATAAGGTGCTCGTCACAATGCTGAAGTTTTTGTGGTTGCAGAAATAACATTTTCTGAGATAATATTTTCTGCACACATGCACCATGAAAAGATGACATGTCAATCACTTTCTACCTGGGGCCCTGTTGCTCAAAACAGTTGTAGCTAGTTACAATTGATTGCAAGTCAAATTTTAGGAATTTGCTACACGTGCAAGTCCATTGCATGAAGCACATTTTTCGCTACAATACTTAAATATGGTTAGTTAAACCTATTGTAGCGATAAAAGTTGTTCGTGCAGCCAGACTTACATTTGTATCATCCTTAAAATCTTACTTGTACAATCAATTGTAGCTACAGCTGTTCTGTGCAACGGGGACAAGATCACTGGATTTATATTCAGAGTGTAAAAACTTTATTGGGTGTGACAAGTTTGTATGTTATGTTATTTCAAGGTCATTCATATTATTCCATTGTCCCCATTTTTTGCGCCTTATTTCTCAACCCTGGGGCCCCGTTTCTCAGAACAGTTGTAGCGCTACAATAGTTGTAACTGGGCTCCCGCCACAATAAAAAGTGTTGACCGTACAATAGTTGTAGCTACAATAGTTCTGAGCAACGGGACCCTGTCCTTTATGAAGATGAAGTTTTACTTGTTCTTCAGCAGTGTTGAACAATCATGGTCAGATGAAACGGATCTGTTTTCGAACTGCCCCATTATGAAATTTGATATAGATGTAGAGTCAGCAACCAGCCATGCTTGAATCTGTTCACATATGTATTATTCTGCAACCATCATGACATTCTATTAAGTGCAGAAATGTATGCCGCACAATGCATGCTCTTGTTGAGATGTTATACTTCATCAAGTATTTTAAAATGACGTTTATTGTCCCATTACTCAACTTTAACCCTTTCCATACTGAAGGCAACCGGATATGCCCTGATGAGCTGTGCCTGTACCTAATCCAGTAGGGAGAGGGTTAATGCTCTCGCTGCTGGAAGAAATCTGTGATGTTCCTAATAGTGCACTGGTTTTATTATGTAAACCAACAATAAAAATAATAATAAAAATATATATGTAAAATATTTCCACCTTAAGAATATATAACAACTAGAATGTTAAGCATTGTATATCCTGTGTTGTACAGTTTACTTTTTATGTCATGTGTTGCACAGTTTACTTTGTATGTACTGTGTTGCACAGTTTACTTTGTATGTCCTGTGTTGCACAGTTTACTTTTTATGTCATATGTTGCACAGTTTAATCTGTATGTCCTCTGTGGCATTGTTTTCAAGGAATTTAAACCTTCCATTCAGCTTCACTAGACACTGTACAGGTAATTTTAAATGAGATTCCTGCTTCTGACACGTTGTCAACATCCTGACAGTTAATACATCAACTCCGGAAGTCTGATTAGAGCCGTGACGTTACCTTGAAATTATATCAAGTGATAAATACGTTTTTTAACAAGGGGTGGGACTATAATTAAACGGGGTGCACAATATAGGAGCAGGACTCTGGAAGGCGGAGATGTTGGGCGATGCATGTGCGTTTATCCTCACAATCAGGCTTCGCACCAGTTGACAGTTCCAGCACAATCGCAGACATCAGGTCGAAGGAGAAACAAGAGGTCAGCCTCCAGATGATATGATAGCTTCCTTTGGTATCAGCTTTCCTAATTTAATTATAGGCCTACTGTAGTAATTATAATCTTTTAAAATATATATATTTATTTATTGGAAAATGTTTCGGGATAAATTACAAAAGTATGCAAGAATTATTTATTTTTCATTGCAGGCTCTGATAGCCCACTATTTGAGGTTTTCGGTTTCTTGGTGTTTTTCGGACAAGGGAAGTTAATTTTGCTAGTAAATTAAAATAATATACCTGCATCAGACTATACCAGTGTATGATAATTGTCTGTGTTTTATGTGTGGAATTATGTCGAGTTATCTCCCTTGGTTTATCTGCACCAACCTTGGCTTCCAAGTCATCTTATCTCGTAGCTATTGTAGACACTCGCCCCCCCCCAAAAAAAAAAAAATGAAAAGAGAAGAAAACACATCAATGAAACGGGCTGAAATACTATGAAAAACATACAACATTAACTCTAAAATTCCTTTTGTGTTATATTGATTCTAGTTTCTCAGATATATTTATGACATGGAAAAACAAATGTTTTATGGAAGTTTGTCAGTATAGTTTGTGAAACTATGCAATTAACTATCCTTACTGTTGAAGTTAACTTTATCACCCACTTGAAATAGTTGCAAGGGAACACCCTCCGAATCTATATCCTGAATAACGTGCTTTAGGCAAACATTCCTTTGATACTCCATGCATGACTTTAAACACAGAAGGATGCAAGTTGTTACAATTTTTACACCCAACACGTTTATGTTAATTTGTCAGCGATTCTAATATATTCAACAGTTATTATTAGTTGGACATAAACATTATTCTGACCTTGGTGCGCAGTCAATGCAGACAAGCTGTCTGCAGTCAGTCTGTGTGTGCGGTGTGAATGTGTGGTGTGAATGTACCGTGTGCGAAGCACTTCATTATGCATTGGCCCACACCTATAGGCCAGTGTATGGTGGATGTGTATGGTGGGCCGTGTGCGTTAAGCGCCTGAATTACGTCAAGCCAGACTGAGTCATTCCGGCCTCCCTGGACGGTGACGTTTACCAGGGACATGGGACTCCATTATTAGCCACGAAATGAAACTGAAAATTGGTAGACATAAGTAGGATGTCAAGAGTGATAGATCGTCATGAAACGCATTGAAAGTTTTTTCAAGCAGATTCTATTTTGGTCCAATTTTGTGACAAGGCTAAATGCTTTGTGAAATTTCACAGGGGCATTTTGATGAGCATGAAAGTTTTATGAATTATTACTTTAATTAAGTTGGCAGGTGCTCGAAAGAGAATTGTTGGAATCAGAAATAGTCCATAGATTTGTAACTATTTTAATTAAATTAAAAAATATTTTAACTTTTCTAAATTAAGGTATTTGCATAATTAATCAAGTCCAGCTATCTTCAATACTATGACATAAGCACAGCGTCACATCCCATTTTCTATTCACTATACAATCATGATAATAGATTTGTGAGACTTCAAAGACTAATTAGGTTATAATATTAGATGAGAGATTGTTATAATAAATCTCACTAGGTAATCCAATGAGATGGGGTCATTATCTCGGATGCTGGAGAAACTCCCAAGGAAGATGTCTCATTGGTCAATTGAACATGCACTTTGAAACATCCCTCTAGAGGCAAAATAGTGCATCTCAAAGCCAGTTTGATTTTGTTTGCATGTTTTGGCAAATCACACCACTCTAGTATTTCTGCTATTTACAATCTCTACCACCTGCCTGTCAAACTAGCATCCAGTTATTGTAATCTACCACATTCTGGTCCCCATCGAAAACATATTTTGCAAAATTTCCTTTCTTTTTACAAACATATGGAAATACTTTGGAAGTGGCATTTCCCCAAAACGGATTTGTTTTTTCTCTCAGTGCAAATCCATTGAGAATGACTGGAATATTTGTAGAAGGGGGTAATATTTAATTGAGTTGAGTACGGATTGAGTAAGGTATGGCGGCACAATTCGAACCGATCCAGTTAAATCTGTTCAATGGGCAAGACTTTCTCAGTGGAGGAGTTCCATGTTGATGTCAACCAGAAGTTGGAACTTCCTGTCTGGTTTTATAGAATGGCTCCAGTCTCCAAACTCCGGACATGTCTAGAAAACATTTGTGTTTAGGTACTTATTCATGCTCTCAATAATATGTTTATGTGTGGGTTAATTGTATTTATATTTTATGATAGTTTGGTATATATCCAGTTTGTGTGTTATTGATATATGGAGTTTATTTGTAGCTTGTTATTGTGAGTGTCCCGAATTATTCTTTAAAGTAATATAGATTTTGTGTCTACATTTATTTTATTGTCCAAGCTTTAACCTAGAAAATCACCCTTCATGTCCTTGTTGTAAAACCTAATAAAGGTAAAAGTATAGCTGGATTTTATTTTAATTTAGAGATAATGTTTACTATATTATATATACATTTTAATACAGCATTCCCCAAAGCTTATCAACCCTATTTATAACAAATATGTAAAATATCTGTGTTAACAGGTTATCACTATGTATCTACCAAGCCTTGGTGACATTTGACCTTTATACGACTAGCCAGGAGTAGTGTGACATCCAGTATTCATGATAAACAGTACTTATGATTGGTGTCTGGCTAGTGTCTACCATGTGCCATTACAATGACATTATTAAGCATGACTATCAATGCATTGAGTGAATCTCCAACATCACGGATAGCACAGCGAAATAAGATGTGTAGATATAGGCCATCATCACAACAAATGTTTCACACATATTTAAAACTTTAAGACAGACTTTGCACATCTATTGACCCAGAAATATGTATGATGTAAAGTCAGATATATTGATATAATACAGTCAGATACATATAAAACATAGTCAGATATATTTATAGGACACAACCGGTTGTGTATAGAACAGTCAGATACAAATTAGGACATAGACACACAAGGACACAGTCATAGTCAGATACATAGAACATAGTCAGACACACAAGGACACAGTCACAGTCAGATACATAGGACATAGTCAGACACACAAGGACACAGTCAGATATATAGAACACAGTCAGACACACAAGGACACAGTCACAGTCAGATACATAGAACATAGTCAGACACAAAAGGACACAGTCAGATACATAAGGACACAAGGACACAGTCAGATACATATGAACAGTCACAGTCAGATACATAAGGACACAGTCAGATATGTGTAGGAAACAGTCAAATACATTGCCCATAGTATCAAGGGTTATCATCGAATGCATAAATAACTGTCATTGGCAGTATAGTAGTGTGTAGGAGATACACCACATAACTGCGTTATCTGTTGACCGTGCGGTATTGAAAGTGACTTGACACAGCCAGGAATGCTGAGTATTGTGGTTTCACCAGGGTGGCGTCCCGGTTCGGGCACCACTGCATTGGCTACTGGAGAATAGTTTACTATGGGTGTGAGGGTGTGAGTTGACTCATGTGATAAGGCCAGAGAGGAAGGATATATACATTTATACCACACATGCTCACCTGAGGCCCAGCTTGCACTGCGCTGTACTGTTGTTATGTGGTATGGGAGCTATGCTTGAAGGCGATAGAGGCAGGTCTTGTTCTGTACATTTAGCTGGATGGTAGGCAGACAGATTTGGGATACTATATATGAATTGCTTTTATGTGAGGAAATTATAAGGTGTCCAAACTTTGACCGTTGATGTTCATTTTGCTGAAAATCTTGGGAGATAAGTATGTAGTTTTAAAGTTTTTTATTTATGATTATGTTTATTGGTGAGTCATAGGTGTAATACATTCTTGTGGTTTATTTATCTTAGCAAGATTGCATGATAACGATATTGGCTATTCCGTGTATGCAAATAGTTTATACAATGCTTCATGATGATTGTGTTTGTGTGAAATATTATTAACAATTGACAGCCAAGTGCATATTTTGTCACCAAACAATCTAGTTTTTTGCTGTCAACCTTGATTCAACTTTTCCAGATATTGATATTTGCACACACAAAAATGTAATAATTAGAAAGCGTATATTTAAAAAAGAAAAGATACAACTATAAAATATTTTCCCATTGGAGGGTTTGGATATTAGGTCAATTTTAGCATAACAAATTATGTAATATTTCACAGCTGAAGTGGCAATAATATGGCTTTATAGCAGGGTTTCTCCGAACACGCAATCCTGCATCCCATACGCAAACATTTCAAGTTTGGAGGCACTAAAAAATTTAAACCTAAGTGGAACCCTGCTTTATAGGTAATATTTAAGATATCTATAAACCTTCATTGTGCTGTGTTGACATTGTGCTGTATGGTAACATCTCTCTGTCTGTTGTTGCAGGTAGCCATCACTGTATACTGGCTAGGTAGAACTGTGAACCATTCCTTCGCTGGACCTCAACTTGACTTCAGTGCTTTTGCACCGCTCGTGAACCACCATTCCAAGGACATAATATCGAATGAGCATATCAGGCGAGACTCATCCTGCTCATGGGAATCTAACGAATATTCCAGTGTATACGGGTCACACGAAGGCAGCAGCCACTTAGGAAGAATACGCGAAACCGAGAACAATCTTCACAGGAGAGACAGTTCCTACGAGTCCTGCACATCATACGAGAAAGGCTCCGAAGACAGCCTAGATGAACACGCGTTTGACACCATGCCAGTGCGCTACGGTAGCCAGTCGACACTCAACAAGAGCGACAGCATGTACTCCGATGACCGTCCAAGCAGCCTATACAGAAGTAGCCCAGACCTATCTCAGGGATCCTACCATCACCGGTCGTCCTCCAACGACAGTCTAGACGGGTCCTACCATGGAAATCACTCGCGCCAGTCCTCAGGCAGTGTGGAGAACTACCCCACCAGACCACAGCGCCGTACTAGTTCCTCCGCAGCAGATCCTCTGCAGTTTGTGAAGTTTCAGCGACAGAAGGATATGGCCAAACAAGCGGAGGAGCAGATGAAGGTTGCCGCCACCCAGCGAGAGATGAAGAAGCCCAGCATTGAAGAGGATGATTGGCAGGCCGCGGAAACCACTGATATCGACTGGCAGTCTGTAAGTAAACTGTATATATGCAATAGACAGTATCAGATTATTTTCTCATGGCTCTGCAAATTAATGAATATAGTGAAATACTGTTACAAAAGCTGTCATACAATATGACCATAGCCCTCACATTATTCAAAACCATATGAGGATCATAGTCATTGTCATCAATATCTTATTGTCATCACTATTTCATTGTCATCAGTATATCATTAAACTAAACAAAAGGGAAACAGCCTTGTGTCCTGTTTCTGTTGACCATGTTAACCCTGGAGTTCCGTGTTCTTTCAGAACCTGAGCAGCTGGAAGTCAAGGAGGAAGAGTCAGTCTTCCCAGGCGTATCAGCTGAAGGAAGAACTCGAGGCTCAGGATGAGCAAGAGGAGACCACCACCTCCCAGACCAAGACCTTCAGCCAGATGCAGCAGGAGAGGTGAGTTAACCATTGTGTTAGAGACCACCACCTCCCAAACCAAGACCTTTAGTTAGATGCAGCAGAAGAGGTGAGTTAGCTGTTGTGGTGTACTTCATAGGAGAACACCATCTCCCAAACCAAGACCATAAGCCAGATGCATCAGGAGAGGTGAATTAACTGTTGTGGTCCACTATTGAGTGATTTCTGCAGAAGGAATTCAGTGTTCTTATTTACAGTGAGAATCACCTGATGGTTCTTCTTGTGTACATTTATGGAAAACATTCAGATTGTCATTGGAAGCAATTTAGAAGAGGAGATACTAGAAGTGATTCTTCCATCTCTTGTAGGAATAAATAATTAATAAATGCATCAGTACATTCTAGGGATGCCACGATTCGCCTATCTCGCGATACGATATGTATCACGATACCAGGCTCACGATACGATACGTATCGCGATTCATTTTAAAAGCACTTTGGGAAGATTTTCAGTAATCATTTTATATGAAGGTCATTATTTCTTAAAATATCCAGTACAAATAAGTCAGTCATGAAGAGAATGTTTTTAATGAATACGTTTTGTTAATAAAACACTTAAAATCCTTGTGAAATATACTTAAATCTAACTCAATAAGAGCGGAAATAACCTGTTAAAATCAGAAATATTATGAAAACAAATCGATCTGATCATTGATTTACATTAAAATTATTAATCGATTGACAAAGACAGAATCGCGTATCAAAGAGGTAAAATGGCGATGCATCGATCCATCGGTGAATCGTGACACCCCTACTACATTGTTTCCATGAAGTGTATGATATATTCCCTTTTCAATAAATATTTTTCACGTTATTGCGCCATTTTCATTGATGCATGGAAACAAGTTTAGAACAACTAGCAGGTAGTACTGTAAAAGAATAATAAAATACCTCCTTTTCTAATCCATTGAAGTAATGCATAGCTAGCTATGGACAGTTATATTTACACGCTATTATGAACATATAAAATTTAAAACCATGCTCATCAACTTTACTATTATTCTTTTAATTTTATTAATTTTGGAGGGATTAGGAATATTATGGAGTACCTAAAGTTTTAGAGAAAGATATACCTTGATTGCTCAAGACATGTTTAGAGTTATCTCCCCTACCTGTCGGCAACACCTGGCATGATTGCTTCATCTTCTCTATCTGGTACCTCGTATGCCTTCATGTCGCACGGTTGGAAGTTGTAGAAAACTCTGGGGAAAATACATACATGTGTATACTCAAGAAACAAATGAATTAAAGAGCTGGCAGTGGGGAGATTTCTACCAGATTTCAGGAACTCAACTTGAAGAGTCTGGCGCCGTTCATTTTCCTGTTTACCTGTAAGTTCTTGAAGAGTACCTGGAGCTTGTAGACATTTGGAAATTCTTCTTGTTATAATAATATAAAGCTAATTTTAAATGTCTCAATATATGACTACTGGCTTTAAAATTATTTTGTCGAGTATATTCGGTTATAAGGTATCTTTATGGGAGATTAAAAAAAATGATTGTAATAGGAATATAGTAATAATGTATTTCAACCGCCATTTTGACCGTGTAAAATTCTTGCCTGACAAACCATTTCAAAATAAGTATTTGTTGCGCAGGACTAATATATTCTTCTCAATTGCCATTTATTTCCTTTTAGCATTGGTTATAAAGTCAGTTTCAATCACTGATATCCTGTAGTTATTTGTATAGAAATATAACACTGTAATTATGATTACATAATAAATATATCAGGTGATAGATACAGCAAAATCTTAAGTCACATGATCAGAAAACACCAATGATATGTCAATGTAGTATCACAGACAACAAAATAATAAATTACCAGAACTACTTTCTCAACTTTGACCTTTCAGCAAGAAATATTCCCATTCTTGAGATAACCAGATGCAGAGGTTACTAAACATTTTTTAGTATGATTTCATGCTCAACAGGTTTAGCTCTAGAATGCCAATGCAAAATTTAAGTTAAGCATGAATGAATGAATGAATGAATGTTTTATATCACAGCGGGAATATTTCACCAATATACAACAAGAGTTGAGCATGAAATTGTACTCAAAAGGTTTTGCAAAATCGTTTGACCGTCATGCATCCAGTAAGCCAAAACCTTCGTCGGCCATTTTGGTTTTCTTTCATGAACATTCCCAATAATTTTGCCTTACTAAAGTAGACTCGACTGTTCATCAGAAAGCTCACAGGATTACGAATGGTAGACTTTGATGATGTTGCCGATGTCTTTCCGACAGATTGGACACCCGTCTTTGCGGTTGTGCAGCATCTTGGAGCACTCGTAGCACGTGACCATGTGATTGCAGGGCTGCAGCAAACAGTTCCGCAGTCGATCCATGCAAATAGCGCAGTCCCGGTCCATCATCTCGCCGGTAATCGCAGCTGTGAAAGGAAAAATAAGACAAAATCAAATGCATCCTGCTTTTTGGATTTATAACCTACTACAAGACTTCCTCTTGTAACACGGCTTGTCAGTTTATGACGGGCGAAAACTTGTGACACTCTAAAATAGGCAAAATGGAACAAATCACATAATTTCTAGTTCGGTTCTATCACCTGGGGCATCTATCACCTGGAAACAAACTTGAGTTTGACATTTTTCTCAGCTGAGATTTCGCCCATTGACTGTAACTTGAGTCTAGGTTTGAGCCAATGGGAGAATTCTCAGCTGAGTAAAATCTCAAACTCAAGTTTGTTTCAAGAAATCGGGGCCAGGTCTTAAGCTGCACAACTTTGTGGCCATACTGTACGTGTAGATTCTCACCATCATCTTCATCCACCTTCGGTCTTTTATTTCCTCGATGTGACAACAGTGGAATGGTCTTTTCATTCGTTTGGAGATTCTGGATTTGTTCTATGCGAGCTGAATAATAGGAAAAACAAATTATAAAAATATGTTTTGAACTAACTCCCTTGCATACGTGAGTTAATATGGAGTTTGACGGCACTGCAGGAATCTTTCACCCATTTGCGACGATCTCAAACGAGCAAAAGCTCAAATTGTATGTAGATTTGTGAACAAAACCTAGAATTGAGCATGAGTTTGTACTGGTAAAATGTTCGTAATTTCAGGGTCATGTTCCCTCCGTCACTCCCTCACCTAGCTTCCTCTTGTCCCGCTCTTCCTCCGACAGAATGAGGGGGAATCCCCCTGATCTGAAGAACAGTGTCTTCCCCATCTTCTCTAACATAACACGCACTGAAAACAGACACGAAGCATGCTCGCTTAACCCTCTCCATGCTGGAGGCTATTAAAGATGCCCCAAAGGCTTGTTTAACCCAGCAGGGAGGGGGTTAACTCTCTCCATGCTGGAGGCAACTGGAGATGCCCCAAAGGCTGTGTCTAACCCAGCAGGGAGATGGTTAACTCTCTCCATGCTGGAGGCAACTGCATCTACCGTAGTAGGGAGAGGGTTACAGGTATACAATCACGGTTTGTCGACATATTTCATGGTCACATGTATTATACATGATATAATAGTATGTACATTTGATTTGTCTAGACCTATGTACGGTAAGTATATTGGACATCAAGCAATATTTTCTGCATGTCCCACTGGTTTTCAATATATCAATTTATGTTGTTTTTTTTTCTCAGGTTATTAGGAAACATTCTTTGTGGCCCGAATACTGCAAGTGTATTAATCATATTGAATTGATTGAATTAATGTTTAACGTCGCGGCGGGAATATCTCACCCATAGGCGACGACGTATTAATTATATACTACCGACAGAAAATAAGGGAACGCATAATGGTAACACTTTTAGTATAGGCAATTTCAAAGTGCCACCGTTAAACAACCCAATAAGACACGTGCATGCACGTAAAATATGGTATTGCCCATGCATTTTTGCACTTGGGTTGAAAATGTAATTACAATTAATTTAAGAGGAAAAGAGGAGAGAAAAGGGATTGAGTGAGTGATTAGGGAGCTTAAGGTTGCTGCAGGAATCTTTCACCCATTTGCGACGAAAGAGAACATGGGAAAAGGCTGCCAATACAAAGAGAAAAGGAATGAGGCTGCCAATACAAAGAGAAAAGGAATGAGGCTGCCAATACAAAGAGAAAAGGAATGAGGCTGCCTATACAAAGTAAAGGGTAGATCTCCACGTAAGTATACAATCACTGGTTGGACTTACCCTGGGTACACATTTCTCTTCAATGTTCTCACAGTTAGAATCCAGGACCTTGTAGTTGAGCTTTGCACTGGTCATGACGCCATTGTTGCTGATGGCAATAGTGACACTGGTGGCGTCAGACAGACGACAGGCCACCTCTTCATTGCTGACGTAGGTCGCGGCCACTGTGTATGTCTTAGGATCAGTGTCTGTGGTACAGTCAAGCTGAAACACACACACGCACACGTGACAATGTTTATGATAATTAAATGAATATAATGTTTATCAAACAGAGTTTGGCCAAGAGGGCCATATTTACAATGGTATCTAAAATATACATAAAGAAAATAACATTCATTCTGACCTTAACGTGTTCGATGTGACATTTCAGATTGTCGCTGTTGACAAAGTTCTCTCCAATGATGGTGATGAGACTGCAGTCGTCGACGGCTCGAGTGTCACAAATATCACCTCTGTCTATCTCATCCAGAGTCGGAGGACTGTCACCGTCTATAGAGCAGTCTTCTCCCAACCACGGGCCCTCACACGTACACTCACCTAAATACAGAACAGTAGCGTGAACACTACTTCACTTAAATACAGAACAGTACAGTGAACATAACCTCACCTCAATACAGAACAATACACAGTGAATATTAAATCATATATAGAACATTACATGTTTATGATTGTTTGTCTGTAGTTCTATAGAAAGAAATTGACATAGCATTGTTAGATAAGCTGTAACAATATGCCATCTGATCTCCAGTAATTGACAATTCTGACACCAATGCCGCTACTGTACTTACCGTTCTCACACCCGCCATGTCCGCCGCAGTCGTTCACACAGATGATACCTTCTATGTTTGGCATAGGCACCAGTTGACCTCCGACCTCGATCATCAGGTCGACACGGGTTGTGACCTCCAGCAGACACTGGAATATGAAGCTGGACAGGGCGGTGGTTCGCCACTCTACCTCTCCTGTGATCTGAGACAAAAAGGGACACATTATTCATTCATCTCACTGACTACGAACAGCTAGTTTGCTTTATTGTATCAATAGTTAATATTTCATGTGTATTTTCTTTCTCGCTTGGCTCACAATGTTCGGTGTTACTTACCTGGACGTCTTGCATGCACTGGCCTACTGTCAGGTCCAGGTCCAGCTCGATGCGTGGAATACTCTGACATAGGGAGGTGATTTTAGATGCCAGGATGAATGAGGAGCAAGATTTGAGCGCCTGCTTTTCTGTGATTCCGCCGGGAGCTGGCCAACTGGGTTCCTAGAATAGAAACCAGCTTACAATATTCTAAAAACATCTAAATGGACAGTAGAGTGTCGGACTCACAGCCAGATGACTCAGGCTCAAATCCCAGGATTGATACGACTCTGTTAGTGTTACAAATGGTGCCCGATGTGGGCTATTGTTGTTATTACTAACCATGCAGCTTCATAATGTTTATATAACTTTCTCTCTGTTAGGTTACTATTATTCAATGAAGATAAACTTTTCTCTGTTTGAATTAAGTTTTGTGACGGTCATTTTAATACAGTTATGGGTCATTTACTGGTTGTTCGTAGTTGATGTCAAACTCAAATGTCAGATGAAATTGTCCATTTGGAAGACATTGCTGATCTGAGATGGATTTGTCGACATGGAACTGTGTGACGTCTTGACCTGAAAGGGTTAATACTAACTTGAAATTCTCAGTGTATCATTTTGGAACATTGATATGGATCAGTCATAAAAGGAGAGTGGTAAAACATAGACATAATGGAAAACATATTTGCAGAAAGTCACTGCTCATAGGATCTAACATGACAGCTTAAAATAAAATAGAATACAACAAAGCGCAAATAAAATAAAATTAAGTTAAATCAAAGTAGTATGAATAAAAAATGATAATCTAAAAATACAACTACCCATATTGTAACACAATAATTTTATACAAAATGATAAATTAGAAAAAAAGGAAAATTAAAATTAAATATTGGTGAGCTACAATATCAATATCGCATCCAATTACAATTTCTACAATATTTCAAATAATGAATCAAGCACTGTGCTGTATGTGGATCTCACCGCGGCCGGCCTTCCTACTGCTCTTGGCCTGTACACCACACAGGAAGACATCTCTCCCAGCACCACACACAGGATCCACCCCATCCACGCAGTCGCAGAACGTGGACATAGAGGGCAGCACCGTCGCTGTGTCCTCGCCATCTGGGCAGTACCCGTTATACAGAGAGTACTTGCTGTGAACAGTGAATAGTGTAGTGTCATAAACAAACAGTGAATAGTGTAGTGTCATAAACAAACAGTGAATAGTGTAGTGTCATAAACAAACCTAACTTTTCAGGAATTCACCCTTTCCATGTTGGAGGCAACTTGAGATCCTCTAAGGAGGAGTGCCCATGCCTGATCCAGCAGGGAGAGGGTTAAAAGCATACAATCATGGTTTGCTGACTTAGTTAATGGTCAAACATATTTCTATCTGGAAAGTAGTTATGATGTGTCTACAGAAGTATATTGGGCAACAAACTACATGTTCTGCATGTCCCAATGATTTTCAATATGTCCATATCTTAGGTAGTTTTTGTCTCGAGACAATAAATACAGACATTTTCATTGTGAAATTTAGGTGTTTCCCCTTTCCTTTAGGCTGAATCATACCACTTTGAGTTATGTCCCCTTATAATTATTTCATTAATATAATAAACAAAAAAAGGTTAATTCTAAATAAGACCAGAACATAGTTTGACATTGAAGAAAGAATAAGGGGAGATAACTTATGATAAATATTTTCCTAGTGCTAAAATGTTCTGCAACTGTTCCGGACACAAAGTACAGACAGAACATTATAGAGAAGCAGGCTCCTGGGCCCGAGATTACGAAACTTTTCTGAGTACGATTTAATACTCAACTCAAAATTTTTTTCATAAAACGTCAGGCTATGACATTTTATTAACAAATTCTGAGTTGAGTATGAAATCATACTCAGAAATGTTTCGTAATCTCGGGGCCAGGTTACAGTACTGTTTCAGAGAATCTCATTGAGCAGTGAATGGCCAACACATTTTTTGGCAAATAGAACAATGTATCAGCTATAGTCATCAGTCTCACCTTCGCCAGCTGAGAACGAACTTCTTCGGCTGGTGACTTGTTTCACCCGACAGCTTGCCCGTACTCATCATCAGATCATTGGAACGATCGCCATCAAAAGTTCCACAGAGACCTGCAAACACAGTACGCGTAATTATGCATAGTGTGGTAGGGTGCATTCTTTGGTGTCCAGGGTTTTGTCATTTTTAGTAATTGGGGTTTAGTCGCTTTTAAGATTCTTTCACTAAAACTTGTCAGTTTTAGGGCATCAGGAAACCCACAACATCTGTAGCGCTGAATGTTGCAGTAAACCTGCGAACATGTTGTCTTTTTACCTGATCGAGGGCCATCTAGATATGCACTGCCACTGGGAATGCAAGTAAACATTTTTTTCTTGTTTAGAATATTGGATGCACAAGATACAGATGACATATAGCAATTTTTATGTATTTATATTTTTATTTTTTTGGGGAGGGGGTTTAAATTGCAGCTTGTAGCCACTTTCAATATTATTTCACTTATATCATGGCATCAGTTTTAAGTTTAGGGCAGGAGGAAACCTGCAAGATCCGTAGCGCTTAATGTTGCATGCAGTAAACCTGCGAGCACTGTCTGGTACTGACAGACCAAGGATGATAACTGCATTTCCATGATACAGGAAGCATATTCTATCATGATGTTTCGCAAACATTGATGCCTCACTCCCTGAACAGGATTCCAATGATTATTATGGATGAATGTACGAAACCTATACTACATAATTTATGAGTATCGACCAATAAGAGTATTCACAAAAATATGGTGGCATGTATTACTTTTAGTATCTGTTAGAATATTCATCGCATTGATAATCATTAGAGATGGAAAATGAAGAGTAATAAAAGGGGAGACAACTCACCAGCAATGTTATTGTAGTCGTCGGCGGAGGCGTGAAGCCACACGTTGATGAACTGGGATAAGCCTCTGGCTCCGTTGCGAATCTCCACACACGTCCCAGTTGGAAAACACACCTATAATTTAATACCATAATTACACTAATAATTCCAACAGAAGACAATAATAAAATGTCTAGGCAGTCGAATTAAAAATTGAAAAAATTAGTCGCATCTGTAACATTAAGAATTTATAGGGATTAAAATAAAATAAAAGTTATTAGGGTGAAATTGGTTGACAGTTTTGGGATCTGTGTTAAACGTGATGATACTACCATGTACAGAAACTGGCGCGCTTGTAGTAGATCAATAATTATAGCTGATTGGGATGTATTTCGAGTGCGAGCTTAGTATTGTGATTGAGATTGAGGTGTTACAAAACAATCAGTTAATTAAGTTTCCCAGCTGGTTACACACGAATTATTAGGGTAATTAAGGAATCCAATGAAGAACCTAATCTCATGATGGATTATCACTTCGAATAACACAATCTTGTTCTTTTCCACTGACAGACTTTGAATATATTACTTCAGCTCTTAAAAACGTCCTCTCAATTGACTGCAATTTCCACCATCTCACCTTGTACTTGCGACCTCCAGAATATTTGATGACCTTCATGCCTGGAGTCAGCTCTCCCTTGACGTATGCTCGGACTTTCATGGGAGTTTTCCTTGCACCCTTTCTCTTGCATCGGTCGAAGACGAAGACGTCGTCCAGAGCTCTGATAGCCACGGCACAGTTGCAGGACGCGCCTCCGTTACATTTCTGGTACATGACGTGGACCTGGCAAGTGGAGAGTGTGTCTGGTTAGTGGTATCACAGTGGTAAAGTGTCAGATTTCAGAGCTGAGCGCTCGGAGTTTGAACCTACCTTGGTAATATTCTGAATAAATGTTTTCGGAAATGACCTATTTGGCTTGATACATGTGCTGTCTGTGTGATACATGCTTTATCTGTATTGCTACAGTACATTAATAATCCTTGGTCTGTCAGTACCAGCTGGTGCTCATGCCATAAACTGATAAGCCGTGATATACTAGTAAGTGAAAGAATCATGAAGGTTCCAAACCCAAATTTACAATTTTTTTTTTTTTTATTAAATAGCAACAACAGAGGCCTGTTCAGGAGGGCGAGTTTACGCGTGAAATCTCCTTAGCAGCGTTCATACTTCATATGTGTTACTGCAGTGTTCTCTTGGTGTAAACTGACAAGCTGTGATATGAGGGAAATAATCTTGAAAGTAATTCTAAACATCAATGTTAAAAAAGGTACCAAGTCATGCCATTCATAGTACTGAATGCAAATGAAACATAACTGCATGTGAACCTTGTAGGCATTAGTTCATAACAACAGCCTTATCACTCAACCAACCGTCCAATCACTGGTCACTGTCAAACCAATCACTGGTCACGGTCAAACCAATCACTGGTCACAGTAAAACCAATCACTGGTCACAGTCAAACCAATCACTGGTCACTGTCGAAACCAATCACTGGTCACTGTCGAAACCAATCACTGGTCACTGTCGAAACCAATCACTGGTCACTGTCAAACCAATCACTGGTCACTGTCAAACCAATCACTGGTCACTGTCAAACCAATCACTGGTCACGGTCAAACCAATCACTGGTCACGGTCGAACCAATCACTGGTCACGGTCGAACCAATCACTGGTCACTGTCGAACCAATCACTGGTCACTGTTGAACCAATCACTGGTCACTGTTGAACCAATCACTGGTCACTGTCAAACTAATCACTGGTCACTGTCAAACATTTACCTCAAAGTCTCTCTTCTCGTTGATGTACAGAGTGAACTCGCCCTCATAGTAATTGTTGTACTTCCTGAAACAAATACCAGACATCAAATGTGCATCAATGGACTGCACAATGCTATATATACAAGAGGGTGTGGTTTTTTACCGTTATATCCCGTGCATAATACGCACTTTTCTTACCAAAAAACTGACCTATGACGTGGGGATGCGTAGTATATACGAGACAAGGTTGCGTAGTATACATGGGAGCGTATTATGCACGGGTAAATACGGTAAGTTTGTTTAAGTTGGTCTGTATTTCACAGAACAATCTCTACATGAGTCTTAGCTACTTATAGGTAATACTCTACCATTGCACTGGAACTCATACACCGGTCGAAAGTACATAAGATTGAGCAATGGTTATGTAAATTTTCAAGCCAGTTATTGGTTGAAATGTTGGAAACACATAATTTTATGTGGATAATTTGTCTGGTTTTCTAAAATC
>JAUTBZ010143451.1:0-12533 GCA_032361785.1 Lepetodrilus galriftensis
GGAAGGGTTTTTGGAAGTACAAACATGATTTTATGTATGTCAAGTGAATGTACTTTGCCGTTATAGCTAAGAACTAGACCAAAACAACGATAAATATCTGTGATATTATGCCTTTAAGTGTGGAAAAATAAGTTATGTTGATTGGCTTTGACAAGTCGAGACATACTGGGTCCGCTTTACACATTCCTTTGATGATCTCTTGATGCTCGCTAGATGTGTATACTGCCTTGGTTATTAGTAGGTGTATATACTTTTTTTCTCCATTTACTGAAATTCTCCATTGTCGCTAATGGGTGAAAGATTCCCTCAGTGACATTAAACTCCATATGCACTCAATCAGTTCTCCATGTGACATGTGTCACTTTATGAGAATACAAGTGTTCAGGCATGGCCATTGTCTGTGGAAATACGTTGCTGTATTGTTCCAGGGATATTATTTTATTAATCAGGCCTGGCAATTTTCGATGGATCCATGGAAATACGGTAATCCAGGGGTGGATTTATTTGCACATGACGTGGCTTGTTGTCTGCTGAAATCCCTGTTGTCTGCTGCCATGTCTGATCTAGCTAACATTTGCTGTTGCAGACTCCCCGAAGACTCGTCTTCACCTTCTAGTCCCAGCAAGAAAGCTCGTACAGAGAAGAACGCGTCGTCCAACGGAGTGTCCACCCCAAAAAGGTAACATTTTTATTAATACATGTCCAACTACTGTTGCCCTGAGAATACATCTGTTGCCCTGAGAATACATCTTGAAGCTTATTTTTTCTCAAATTGTATTTGTTGATATAACGCAGGTATTATAACGCGGGTGGCATGTCATAACTTCAGCGTTATATCGAGGGAGCACTGTATTATTGTTAATCCAGTATGTAAATGAAGCAAAAGTCTAGCTCTAGTCTGTATATATCCTCTCTCTCTGCTCTTGTAAGTTTGTCTGAAAGGGGAGATCACTCTGGTACAAGTGAGGTTTTACATTGACAGTAACAGCAGCAGTATCACGGAGACTGCCACCACGCTGGATGTGGGCTCGTCGGATCAGATGATCGCCATCACGCAGCTGCGAGAACAGCTGGAATCGCTCAAGAAACAGCTGCAAGGGAAAGATCAACAACTGAAGGAAAAAGACAAAAGGGTAATGGAAATTATGTGTATTTGTTGGCAAATGTCTGTCTGCCTAGACTAATACTTTATTGCCATTGAAATCGATGAATTACAGTTCTCAGGGTTTCTCAGAACGCGCAATCCTGCGTCACATACGCACAAAATGCAAGTTTGGATGCATGAATATTCTGCTACGTGTCCTCCTGGACGCACTTTATTAAAAATAAAATTGACTTGAGATTAATTTTATCATATTTCTAAATTCGCTACATCACAGCATAGATTAGAAGAGACTAGAATGATAAAAATAACATCAAATAACGGTCATATACTTTGGTTACTGCTGTTTGCAATTGGCAAATAAAACTTGTGCAGCCTTCATCATTTTACTAACGTTTTACTTACGTGCAAAGGGGAGTAACTCTATTTCTTCTGAGTGTACGTGAAATGCATGGGACTCCCTTTTTCTAACTTGGGACGCGAAAAGTATATCACCATGCGTCCCCGAGACTCGTAAAAATTGAAACCTAAGTGAAACCCTGTTTATTGTTTGTCTACTTCACAGATGTTTTGTTGAAGATTGTTTGTCTATTTCATGGATGTTTTATTGTTTGTCTATTTCATGTTGGAAATTGTTCCTTAGGAATGGACCTGCATTGGACTTGGATACTTATTGTTGTTATTATTAGTAGTAGTACGTAGTAGTTGTAGTAGTAGTAGTATTAATGTTTACTTACATGCCTTGAGCTGTAAAGCTAGCTACATTTAGCTAAGTCCGAGAGAGACTGGTTCTACATCCAAGTTGGTAACGACTTTCTCGGTCATTGACTGCTTCCACTACTCTAGGTGGGTGATGCTGGCAATATTCCTCCACTGATGGCGGCCTTAAATGACCACCAATGTTCAGGAAACGCGACACTTTTCTTCACTACAATTTCGTTCTGCATGACTTGTAGCATATATACATATATGTCACTGTTTGTGTAATATTTACTGAAGGGGAAATAACAATTTTCTGAGTGGATGCCTGTTCAAGGTAAATAGATAAACTAGGAAGCCTGGTCATTTGTATGTATACCAAAGTACGTTTTAAGAAAATTCAGATTTGTTCTCTCTCCCAAAGTTGTGTTTACGATGATTTAAGGTGCATATTTATTTACAATACAAGACAATTCCAGTTCATTACATGAGAAGCACTTTGGTTCAAGTTAGATGATAATTATAGCGGTTAGCGATGAAGTCGCGTCTGATGAGGAAATTATCGTGGATAATGATGAGGATTAAGCCTAAGACTGCGGAGAGTGTTGACACGAATTTGCGGATAGTTAAGAACAATGATGTTGGCCAGACTAGCGATGAAGGTGGTAATTTTGAGGATCAGGTAAGAATTGGGACGTTTACGCATTTGTAATTGCTGCCTGTTAATGACAGATTGATGAATAGAATTGTCTGGTGCATGTGAGGACGACCATTACATGTAAGGAAAACCATATTACATGGAAAGAAAAACATGTTACATTTAAGGAAAAACATGTATGGATTATAATTTTACATGACTGCCAACTTGTAGGGGAAAACCATGTTACATGTAAATAAAATCATGTTGCATGTAAGAACAAACATTACTTGTAAGGAAAAACATGTAATATAATTTGACATGACCCCCATAACATGTTGTAGTATAGGTGAAAAAACATGTTGCACGTAACAACATGTTACATATAGGGGGAAAAAAAGTGTGGATTCTAATTTTACATGACCCTGAAACATGTAGGTTGTAGCAGGAAAACACGTTGCATGTAAACATGAGCATTTAGACATAAGATTTATTAGAATTTCTTTTTCATACTGGAATGGTCAAAATCACTGTTCTACAGGTATTTCATGGGTGCTTCAAACAGATTTCATAGAAATACACTGTAGGAGTTAGACAAGGAAAGTATGTTCAAAGTACATAAAGCTATCCTATTATTAGAAAGTTTAACAATGTCGAGTCAATATTTATGAATATTTGAGCAAATTCATGATCAATATTTAATATGCAGTCAAATTGTGATATAATGTTAAATATTTGTAGAGCAAACATGCCTATTCACTATGGCTTCAAGAGTTGTCTCCCTTACTTGCACGTAAAGGCACTGCTGTAAAATCATTTACATGCAGATATTCTGTGAAATCCTGTGAAATCATTTCTTATTTCAATGCTAGATGCATCTCAACTCTTTCTGCTGGATTAGACACTGCTCTTCAGGGCATCTCTAGTTGCCTCCAGCATAGAGATGGTTAAATTATTACAGATTGGAAATGCCTGTTTGAACCATCACAAAATCATTTCTGATACGATTTCAACTTTGGAACAGGTGTGAAGTTGTTTCCCCACCAGACTTCAGTAAATATACATTAACAAATGTTTTATTTTCTTTGAGTGTTTTCTTGATAGTATTTAATTTATTTCCTGAGATATATCTATCTAATAATTTGGTGTTTTTTTCTCTCCAGGAGATCAAGTACAATCTGACCCCGAATCGACCTCGGATACATAGCAGATCAGTGTCGCAGTCGTCTACTGACAGCTACAGTTCTGGTAAGTCGGGAAGACCTTCAATGTTCCATCAGTGTTGTATTGGGGAAGCCTGTATCCAATTCAGACAGAGTTGTCTCTGACACTACTGACCCCTGCAACACTACAGAATCGTCCATTTTACTTTCATGTCAACTTTATATTTTCGATGTTATTTAGTTATAACAAGAGCGTCTTTTATCTTATATCACACAGTTACTTTGGGGAATGTGGTAATGAGGAATGTGGAATATGGAAGTCGACCTGCACGATGCTCAAAGCACTATTACATACAATGATCAGTCTCGTATGATTTTGGTTATATCGCCAGGATTGAAGGAGTGCTTGACATATTTAGATATTGCTGGGGGTGAGATGAATAATGAATTTTACTTAATACTTGACATAATATCAATTATGATTTTTACTAGATGTTATAATATTGATTTACATTTAGACAATCATTCAGGTCCTAGTGAAAGGGAAGCAACTCTTTCAAAGATAGCAAAGATGGCATCACTCTTGTTATAATCATATGTTGAAATTTATGTAACCGATTTTCGATCTTATCAGAATGGTCGTACTCCTTGTTTTATTAAATTAATATACTGCAGTGCATATAATGCCATAAAACTCACCCTGACTACAAACATGCAAACCGTTTGGACTTAGTACAAAGGGACACAACTCTTGTAGCCTTGTGTGTTGCTTGGTTATATTTCTGCTCAATGTTGCTTTAAATGATAAGATATGAATAACTTAAAGCAAAGCATTGTGAATGTTACGGCTATTGTGTCAGGATAGCTGTATTAGTTAACGGCACATGGGTGGTTATTGGATGTGGATCCACCTGATTAGAACTATTCAGTGAGATTTGGGGTAGGATCCATCCGGGTAACTGGGTGGTATTTGGGGATGGATCCATCTGGTTACCCAGGTAGTATTGAAGAAGGATTGATCCAGTTACCTGGGTGGTATTGGTGGTGGATCCACCTGGTGGTATATTTAAAGAGGTCTTGGTGGGAGGACCTAGGTGGGTATAGTGGAGGTGGCCATATTGGAGGTGGATTCAGGTGGCTGTATCGTTCCAGGCGGGCGGGGTGGACCCAGTGGCAGGGCGGTGCGTGGGGGTCAGCTCGACCCCATCAATGACTCAGACTCAGGTTGTATGCCGATTGATGACATTGTCTTTGTTTTTACCCCACGCTCTGTCTTCTGTTTCCATATCTCCTGCATCCTCAATCATCCAGGGCGTAGGCTACGATCTACTGCTACTCTTAATGCTCCTGCCTAGGAGCACCTTGCTCAGATTTCTCCGCTATAAATTGGAACTCGACTGAGTTTAAAAAGACATTAATTGTGATTTAAGAGAAAAGATTTAAGTTGAGCATGAAAGTAAAGAGAAAAATCATGGTTGAGAGTACTAATATGCGTTAGCCTGCGAACTGGATGGTTGAGGATGTTGTATATGGGTATTTGCATTTCTGGCTGTATATCTGCTAATGTTGCTCTGATCTGGCCTCTGTATTTGAGACGAGCCGACTTGCTGTGATACGACATTGGGGCGTGGCTTGTTGTTGTTGCACGTCACGGACAGATGGACAAATAAATATAGAGAGAGGGGGCAGACAAATATATGTAGATTGTGAACCTTTGACCAATACAGAAAAAGTATGATGCATATGCAGACAGACAGATGGATAGAGACAGACAGACAGAAATACAAATACAGACTAAAAACAGATAGACCAACAGCTGGATAGACATGTAGACACAGACAGACACCGAGACAGACACATTTAGACAGATAGACAGACAGCTGGACAGACATGTAGACACAGACAGACACCGAGACAGACACACTCAGACAGATAGACCGACAGCTGGACAGACATGTAGACACAGACAGACACCGAGACAGACACACTCAGACAGATAGACAGACAGCTGGACAGACATGTAGACAGTAGACACAGACAGACACACTCAGACAGAAAGCACTGGTTAACAGAATCTTGCCTAAATTATCGTATCAGATCTACCACTAAGAACAGTGTCCCCGAAATGGAAATAATACACTACGGAATCGACGGAATCGGAGACTGTCCATGTTTTCAGTCTATATGTCTGCAGGTGACGTTCTGACATTTGCACAGCTTTGGAAGGAGACTTCGTGATTGCATTAAGCCCGAACGCGAGAAGCCCAAACATGGGTGGCGATATGAAGAGAAATAATCACTGAGTAATCTTGGCACTGTGCGGCCCCTGACCACTATCATATACTGTCTCGGAACCCAACTGCTGTCATCTTTCAAACCGCTGACTTACGTGCATGTGACACGTGTAATTATAACGACACTCGTGTGGTCATCAAGCTGGAGCATGTACTAGGGAATAAATTCATGTCAATATGATTTTAATGCCAGAAGAAGTACATTAACATAGCCACGTACTAGGGATGAATTCATGTCGAAATGATTTTAATCACAGAAGTACATTGACATAACTACGTGTTCTGCTTTTGATTTTTAATTATATATTTTTTTAACAGTAACAAGTAACAAGTATTTGATTATAAATGTATTCTGGATATCGATGAAGTTAACTTTTGTAATGTAACCGATTTGATGTCATGGCGGATGTTTAATATAATCAAGTGTGTCACATTAATGAATTTACATTTGTTTTGCTTTAATGTTTACAAAAAAAACCATTACATTACCTAAATTATATATTTTTATATCTTACTAAAGTATATTTTTTACCACTCTTCTAAACTTTTCCACGCAAAATGGGGGGATATTACCACGGACTTCTATTTCATCTGCTCGCTCGCACGCTTAAACTCATTCTTCTAAATACTTCTAGACTTCTGTGTGTGATAAGAACATATATTGTAGTACTTATACATTTTGTTCTATTTTCTACATTATTTCCACATCGAATAGTATAGCTTAATTATGTGTAGAAGTTAGAACTAATAGACTTTGCTTCATTACTAAGCCACATATATATTTATATTAGAAGTTTGATATTAACCATATTTATTAAGTAATGTTTCGTTTGGAGCTATAAAATGTTGCATAATAGTATTCATGATATTTGTTTCTCTAATACTACAGGTTAAATGATGTTTTACATAATACATTAATATAATATTTCAGTTGAGAAATAGGTCATATCCTGACATATTCAAAATGTTTGTACTTTTCTTGAAATTTTAGTCTTTAGTTTTATGACCCTTTGAAATATTTCTAAATCAATTCCCCCTAAAGTATATTTCTAATCTTTCTTAAATTTCCTGAAACAATTAATTGTCAATGTATATTATTTATTTATTCATTATATAAATCTAATTTAAAACAACAAAAACAAATGTATGAAAGAAAAATGTGCCCGCAATAATTACTTTGATCATGTAAAGCAGTCTTAAAGTAATTCCTACATAAACGACAGGTTTTGTGATATGTGTACATCCAATGCAAACAACACTTACTGAACAACACTAATTTATGTTGTTGGAATGTTGTTATATGCTGCTGTTATTTAAAGGCTGTTAACTGTTGCTGCATGTTTTCGATGAGTACACCAGAATTACTGTTTTGGTTCCAGTTTTGGAGGCTATGGGAATGCTGTTTGAATTATTGGCTTGTTTAAGTTTTTCTGTCTGCATGGCAATTTTGTTTAATAATTGATATTTAATTTTTTGGGTTGATATTTGTATTATGATTTTATCATGATACATGTATTATATACACTACAGTATTGAATTAAGGTTATTTCATTTAGGAGATTGATAATTTGCTTTAAAATTTGTATTTTGTATGACAATTTATTTATTATAAGGTATGTTTATTTGCATTAATATTTGTTTTTTTTGTAGGACATTTTCCAAAGATTTTATTTCATATTGATCATATAATAATGTTCACAAAATGAAAACATGGATATCTCATTTCGTTATTAATACAGCTGTCATTTTAGAAATTTTTATTTACTCATTCTTCATTATGAATGTAATTTTTTGTTGTTGTTCAAGCTTTGTTCAAATTAACAATTTGCCCTTAGGAGTGTTACTGCTTTAGTAGACATCGGATTCCATTAGAGGACTCTGCTTAATTTAATCACATTTGCATTTCCTTGTGGAATTCTCCTACAACTCAATAATAGATGTGTATGTACACACACATTGGTTGAGAGAGAGAGAGAGAGAGAGAACGTACACTTATAGAATCAACTGTACATCTATGTATCTATCCTTGTAATAACACCTTCACAAGGCCCAATCTGCCAAGCCTTCCACTTGGCTGAGGAGTAAACTATTCTTGTATTTGTAATTTAATTTACTCTTCAAGTTTCCACGGGGGTGGGGATAACAGGTGTATTGGGACCAACAATTGTTGTAAACATAGTGACATTTCACCCATGTCCTGCAATTCTGGTGATGATGACGAGATCATAATAAGTTGTAGGTCGCTAGTATATAAAAATACATATATCCTAGCATCCTACTACATATTCATTCATCAATGTATGGGTGAAATATTCCCGCTGCGATGTAAAGTACATTCATTCATACTTGTTCACAGTTGAATGACTCTACTAGTTTGTCTTCCCCAGCAAAACACATTGTGATACTGATGAGATCTTAATAAGTTGTAGGTCAATAGTATTTAAAAATACATGTACACTAGCATCCTACAACTTATTGACAATTCAATGGTTAACTAGTTTGTCTTCCCCAGCAACACACATTCCGAAGCTTATGCGATCTTAATAAGTTGTAGGTCACTAGTATATAAATATACACATACTAGCATCCTACTACTTATTCACAGTTCAGTGATTAACTGGTTCATCTTCCTCCAGTATCGCACATTCTCTGTGTATTACGTTCTTGTTCATTGAGTAAGGGGGTCACAGTACGATACATTGCTGAGTTGACTGATCGTATCTAGAGGCAGATATATAAGTTTTGGTATGATACTAGCAAACCGTCGACTAAATATTATTAAATGGATGGAAGTTCGAAGCTGCCGAAAGGTATGGAATAATCTACTATGAAGTCAAAGTCATAACTATATCATGCTCTTATATAATCTATGTTCTATGCAAGATATATTGCTTGTATTCCATACTGTCCCCAAAAGTCACAGTTTTGGCCTTAGGTAAAACATAGTAACTGTCACATTTTGATTCAGCCTGTGTACAAGAATGTTATGTTTACATGTATAAACCAGAAAGTCTAGCCACAAGAGTACGATTTCATGCTGAACTCGAGGTTTTCTTCATAAATCTTCATATATAATTTGAGCTTGAGCATGAAATCATAGTCAAAAGGTTTCGTAATCTTAGGCCTGATTGGTGGCAAACAAAAGTCACTGTTCAATCATGTGTAACCCTTCATTTGTAGTACAAATTGTACTGGATGTATTCTATGATAAACATGCTACATTTTAGTGAACGTTTGCAACACATCATTTGAGGATCTTGGTGGGATAGCTACATCCAAATTGTCTTTGAATTCATGTTATTATATTGCTAGAAACCTGGAAATCATATGGGTTAAATTTAAGAACATTCAGTAAATATTCCTAAATAGCGCACATATTTTCTACCAATGCCCTAAGTCACAGAATGTGTGTATGACTATGAGGTAACAGTTAATGATCAAAGTTGAGTAATCTCCCCTGTGGCAAATATGGTTCCATTATTATAAATGTCAAGGATCACATAGATCCTGTACACATATATATATATATGCCAAAGGCAAATAATCTTATCGTAATGGACATATCGGTACATTACACGCTGTAGGCAATATGTGTTCTGTAATGTAATTTTTCATCAGGCTGAGTTTCCATTTGCTAATATTCATATCGCTCTGAATGAATAATGGCATGACCTATTAGTAGTATTACTCCCCTTTAATTCTTTGAATTTTTATTATTTTTATTTAAAAAAATTAAAATATAAATTATTATTCATATTTATCAAATATACGTTTATGTATCATTATTATATGGGAAAGTGAAATTTGAATTTTAAGACTTAACATATTTCTGATAGTTAACAACATCGACGATACGTAGCAATTGTCTAAAGAGGTCACGCCGACATCGATTAATATATATTCAATGGCAAATGATTAAACGATTTCGTAGCGGCACCAGACACATTTACAACTGCTAATCTTCATTCCCAAAGTAGTATTTGTTGATCCACGAATCTTTAGATCACCGAAACTATGCAACACTTCCAAGAGCGAGTCGAAGGAAGTAGGTCTTCGTAGAAGATGGTAGGCGTGTTTTTCAGCCGCTAGGGGTGAGAGTGGCACTAGGGTCATGTCCAGTAGCAAGCACTTTCATGTCAACACCAAAGGCAAAAGAAGGAGAGATAGGTCCTTTTGCGGCTCAATTCTCTTATCTATTGCTTCTAACTAATGGAAATGGTTTCCGAGATGGGTTTTATGGTATAAAAGGTGGCATAATTACGTATGTCAGTACGTCTATAAATGTCAAACACGCATATGCGGTCTACTTCCTGATTCAGGTTGGGCATTCCTGTAAATTAAATGGTACAATGGGTTACAGTTGGGGTTCGAAAAATATATGGATTCCAGACTGACAGATTCTGAAAAATATATCCGTCCCTGAAAGACCGATTCACTGGAGATCTGGGAGTTTTATTTTGTTGTTGTCGGTCCTTTGGGCCGAGAGCTTTTCCGACCAGCATAATAAAGCGTATTACGGGAATTTTGGTGAAGAACCAGAACCTTTCATAGCTGCTGGATTGTCTGTAATATCTATTTGGATACTTACTGTAAAACACATTCAAATAGTCATCACAATTCCCTAGATATACCGTAGACATCGATGTCAGAAAAGACTTTTTTCCCCGATTTTGTGAAAATTGGTTACAGTGAAAATAACAGTTATTAATTATAAAGACATACCAAATTTAGGTGAAATATTCAAATAGTTTGGTTTTAAAAACATTTTCCATAGAGCCTTTGCTATTCTGAAGTAAAACCCTCGTCAAAATTACATCATTGTAATAAAAGACTGCAGTTCATGACACTGTCTGTCCCCATGGTAACCGTATTAAATTTAAACCTGATGAATATATTTTAGCATAATTTTATTAATCTAATACCTGTACTAGCTATAATCACAGTCATGTGTATTTAAAATAATTCGAGTTTTGCATGTTGAAGTGAAAGGTTTTGCTTTCATGTGCACATCCAAACTCCTAACTGTGCACAACTAGATCTCTGCGATCCTCTGACACACTTCAAACAGTTGGTTCAAGATGGTCACTGATATCTTGGCTACTGCTTCGTTTTCTGCGACTAGTCTTCTGTCAAATGGAATATCTTGCCATCTCAACTCTGCCTTGCTCCCTCTGAACATTATTTTTAATGAAACCTAAAAACCGACCTGTTTTGCAAATTCTTTATCTCTTCAGCTTCCACTTTAAGCTGGATTCATACTTTTAACGGTGCCTTACGGCGCAACACGTTAGCACATGCTTACCGGTGTAGCATCCCAAAAACACTCCCAAAGGAAGCTCAATCTAGAGTGTTTGGTGACTGCTACACCGGTAAACGTGTGCTAGCGAGTTGCCCCATGTTACGCCGTTAAAAGTATGAATCCAGCTTTATTCATGTTTTTACCTCATGTAAGCGCTATGAGCATACCTTTATGGTGTAGAATTTGGCGCTATATGAATGTCTATTATTAATATTATTATTATTATTATTATTATTATTATATCTCATTTCAAGCATTGCCATTCCTATAACACCTCATAACTTTTCAAATTGTTTGAGTTTCGTCTGTTGAAGTAAAACATTTTGCTTTCATTGTTTCTTGTTTCAACTATTCTGATTACAAAGATATATTTATCACTTTTCTATCGTGTACCTCACCATTTTAACAATTAGATTTAGTTTTTAATATGAATAAATAATGTTCATGATCATATATGAATTTTTATGTGAATTTTCAAGTATACAGTATTATGTCAATGTTCATTTCATTTGCAAGAATTGTCAAAATATCATATGTTCAATATTTATGTATTCCAATATTATGAATTACTATCTGTGTAGTTTTAGAGGCTAATTGGTCATTTTATATGTAATTATTTTTTCTGTCCATTTTGACAGATACTTTTCTACAAATTTTAATGAGTTTTGAACTACAGTATACACATTGAATATGCATCAGTGAATTTGATTGATTCTTTGGGTTTTCTAATCGCTAGGGAACTGCATTCACTTCAAAGATTTAAAAGGAAATTCTTCTGTATTTTTAGTGTATATTTCTTTTAGTATTGAAAAATAGCAGAAACATTTATCTTCCTTCAACTCCTATAAAGTCATTTACAAAGTTGACTTTTTTGTACTAATCTAAAATTTTGAGGCAGTAATTACTTTAAAGGTGGTAAACCAATTTTGCCAATGAAAGCTTCAATTACCAACGTGTGCGTGCTTAGCAGAATTTGTTATCTATTTTCAGATGTATTATGTCCCATGTGACGTTGTCCTAAATGTCAATGTTCGCCAGATCAGCCACTATGTTACAGTATGTCCTTCTGTGACATTGTCCTAAATGTCAATAGTAGTCAGATCAGATATTATATCCCTAATATAACAATGTCCTAATGTCAATATTGGTCAGATCAGCCACAATGTCCCTATGTAACATTAACAAAGTCCTAAACATTATATTAGTCAGATCAGCCATTATGTCCCTATGTAACAATGTCCTAAATGTCACATTAGTCAGATCAGCCACTATGTCCCTATACATGTAACAATGTCCTAATGTGAATATTAGTCAGATCAGTCATGATGTCCCTATGTAA
>JAUTBZ010143462.1:0-12531 GCA_032361785.1 Lepetodrilus galriftensis
ATACTATTACCGTACGACTAATACTACAAACACATATAAACAGGCGTCTATCGAAAGACTAAAATACAACTTTATTATAGATTAAATATATAAATATACAAGCAACAAATTATAAAACAACACCCTACTACACATAGATATTAAATCTGGCAATGATGAAAACACTTAACATACGGGTAATGATAAAATATGTGGGCTGTACGGTCGAGCGTACAGATTCTTGTTGGAATTTTACTTCAGAACAAAGGACTATAATAAATTCATTCATTATCCACATGATGTACACCTTATACATAACTTTTACACAATTTGTAATGTGCTGAGAAAAACCAGAAGTAATGACGTTATTTTATATTTGTTTCAGGTGGAGTTGGAAAGACATCATTAATCTTGTCACTCGTTAGCGAGGAATTTGCAGAAGATGTAGGTTTCCCACTGAATTTATCACTTAGTAAATTAAATGTGACTAGTTCCAATAAGATTACGTTATACTATCTGTTTTGTGATTACCAGGTATATAACAAATTGTTAGCATTACAGTATAAATGTATAGATGTTTCAGAAACAATAATTGCTAGATAATTTATGTCTGATATGCAGAACAATGAACGATTTGGTAATGTGGCACATTCCATTTCTCCTAAAAGCATTTCACTATCTAGATACATACTTATGAAGAGCGGGTTCAATATCTATCATGTACCCACTCACCCTTGTTCTTGCTTACAGGTACCTGCTCGAGCAGAAGAAATCACCATTCCAGCTGATGTTACTCCAGAAAATGTACCTACGCACATTGTTGACTACTCCAGTAAGTATCTCTATGGTGTTCTTGTAGCAAGATATTTAATACAAGTAGCCCAGAGGAATTTTATAGTAACCAAGAGGCTTATTTATTGGTTTGATATAAAAATAATATAATAATTTAGTAGAAAGTGTACAAATTGATAACAGAGATATATATTGTACTACAGTATGTCACAGTAGGTATCGGGAAAAATACAGGTTATTCTTAACTTGGTAAAATGATAGAATTAGGGTGATATGACAAAGTGGAAAATGCCCTAGAATCGTCACAGTAATGGTGAATGAACTTACATATGGAAAAGTTGTCAGCACATTTCTTGCACCAGAAGACTAGCTGGTATTTTGGAGATATTATCATGAAGACTTCAATGTTGCTAGAACTGACAACTTTCTTCATACCATAATCCTTGTGTTTCAGCTCAAGAGCATGACAACTCTGTTTTACATGAGGAAATTTCAAGGGTAAGTGGGAAATATAAGTCACATTACATTTGTCTGCTCAAAATAATTTGAAAACCATTTGGCCTATATTGTTACACTGACTATCCTGCTAATATCCCACATAGTGTCCTCAACTGGATAGTGTTGTAAAGCCGTGATAAACAGTCTTATGATGTCCCATGTTCTGTGTTCCAGGCCAGTGTCATCTGTGTGGTATACGCCGTTACTGACGAGGATTCCATTGAGAGGGTAAGTCATCATTGCTTCTCACCCTACTTACTCACCGTACTCGCAATACAGTAGACCTCGCATATAACGGACTCATTGCAACTGGCTATTTCTGTCTGTTATATGCAAAGTATACGCATATGCCGCAATTAGCGTTAGACAGGACTTGGGACCAGTCCGTTATATGCGAGGTCCGGTTTATCCGAGGCCGCTATATTCGAGGTCTACTGTATATTTAACCCTGATGGTATGAGCACATGGGAGTCTTCTCTTTTAACAACCTCCTCTCTACTGCAGGCATATATGCCCAAAATGTGTGCACAATGGAACAGTTCAACAGGGAGAAGATTAAGTCTATAGAAAGACTTTCAATGAAAGTATGTTTAGTATGCTATCCACATACAAAAAAAGCCCACAATTAGTGTTTGTGGCTATGACTCTCTGTGATAACAGTATGTTTCTGCTTGTTTCAGCTGACCAGCCACTGGTTGCCCTTGTTACGGGAAAGTTTAGGCGACGAACACAGGACACCCGTCATTCTAGTCGGGAACAAGGTCGACATGGCAGACTTTCCCACACTTGAAGTAATAACAATTATAAGCAATATTAACATCTTTAGTCATCACGTATCAGTGAACAAACTATATGATGGAGTTGACTTGATCACAAATGAATTTTCGAGTAATTACACAACTTTCTTTTGTAGGATTTGTCAATCTTTAGCAATATGTTTAATCGGGTAAATGTTCAACAGGGGCCCATTGCATGACGCTCTTGTCGGCTACAACTATTGTAAGGTCAATGCTTTCTATTGTGGCGGGAGCCCAGTTCCAACTATTGTAGCGCTACAAGAGTGTCCTGCAACGGAACCCTGGTCTGTTTTATTCCGCAATATGTCCATATGCAGGGAATCTCAGGGTCATAGTCCATTGTGTTGTATATCTATACCTTTGCTTCCTTCTCCAGAGTATTCTTCCCATCATGAACGACTTCGCAGAGGTAGAGACCTGTGTGGAGGTGAGCTGTCCATAACGTCTTGTCCATAACTTACTGTCCATGTTTCCTAGTCCATCTAGTGATCCATATCTGTCCATATCTCCCTGGGTATCGTTTCTCGAAGCTCTATCCACAATAAGACCATAGCACTCTCGTAAGTGCATGATCCCCATGAATTGGAGATCGCTACAGGAGTCCTTATGGTCTCGTAATAGACATGAGAGCTTAGAGAAACGGTACCCTGAATACTAACACTGTCCATATCTTGCTTTCAGTTAAAGAGATTCAGTGTAGTGTAGTCTAATGTATTTCTAATGATCTCTCACTGAAACTTGTATGTATGTATTATTGTTTTGAGTATACAAAATTAACAAAATGAGCTTGTTGTTTGCACACGTCTTGTCTATTCATGCAGTGTTCAGCCCGGACTCTGAAGAACATCAGCGAGGTGTTCTACTACGCACAGAAAGCTGTCCTCCATCCTACAGCTCCCGTCTACAACCCCGAGGAAAAGGAGGTCAGAGTTCATCTGTCTTTATCTTTACTGCTCGCAGACAGTAGGCGATGTTCATCCAATGTTTGAATTGAGTATTAGAATGAAATTTTCTCCATCAGGGGTTTGTTTCACGAAAGGGGTGTATATTTACGCCGAACATAAATGACGTAATACAATCAAATCCGCTTAATTTACGTCGGACATAAATATACACCCCTTTCTTGAAACGCACCCCAGTAGATTACAATTCATTGAAACAGCCCTTCTTATGTATATTTCAGAGACCTATTAATTAAAATATAGTTTACAGTGCAGATGTAAAATAACTGATATGTGATCATATTTATTTACTAGTAGTGCAACCCCACAACCGATCTTAATGCTAGGTGTACATTTGTCTTTCAGCTGACCTCTGCCTGTAGAAAAGCTTTAACAAGAATATTCAAGGTAAGCATTTATCATGTAACATGTGTAATCTGTGACATTAGTTATGTATCTCAGTAAAGTGTCGCTCCTCATTAATGAATTGTTCTTGATCATTTCCTGCTGTTTTTTCAACATGTCTATACTAGATCTACAGCTATTTTATGTGTTGCATATTTTTTTCAGATTTGCGACTTAGATAATGACAGTGTTCTGAATGACGAAGAAGTAAATTCATTTCAGGTAAGATTAACTGAGCTCTAACAAGTACAGCCAGGTTAAGAACTTTTCATAGGACTTGCCCTAAAACATTCAACTTGTTCTCAGAAAGCCACATAACGTTTGAAGGAAGTTAATGAGACTGGATTCAATCCATAGTTTTAAGTACTCTCTGATTATTCTTAAGTTTTAATAATAATAATAATGTGGAAATTTATGTCTCTAGTCCATGCTCAAAAGTATTATTGTCATTGTCCTTATTTCCTTCTCAACCCCCCAGGGGAGTATACAACCCAGGCTGCCATTTCTGCCATTGTTTGAAGATTAGCATTGACGTTGACAACATTTATTTGATTTAATTTGCAATCTTCCCTGCACTTCATTGAATGCTTTTCTAATTTACATGATGGCAATTCTTCTTTCAGCAAAAGTGTTTCAATGCTCCCCTCCACCCCCAGGCCTTAGAAGATGTCAAGGCCATTGTTAGTCGCCATGCCTCTGATGGAATCATGAACAATGGTATTTCTCTCAAAGGTAACAAACCTTTTTCTTTGTTAAATGTACCATGCAATCCTGAATTATTTTTAGGAATGTCCCTTTAATATTTGCATGTTCATATGAACTGTCTGCTGCGCTGTCTAACAATCAATCTCTCTCTGACATTTCAGGCTTTTTGTTCCTGCACACGCTATTTATACAAAAGGGTCGTCACGAAACAACATGGACTGTGTTACGTAAATTTGGCTATGATGACAATATACAGTTAACAAAAGAATTCATTGCACCAAGGTGAGGAAACATTTTGTTTAACCTTCTCTCTGCTGAATAAAGTCAAAGTGTTCTATTTCTGCACGTGATCGGGCAAGTTAACTCGCCTTCAGCATGGAGAGGGTTAATAGTTTGTATCTGTGTATATAGATAATCTCACGCAGCCTCCTGGTGGTCAGATGGATCATGCTCCTACTGTGTGTTGTGTTTCAGGGCTGTCGTGGGTCCAGGTAGCACCACGGAGCTCACTCATCAAGGACTAGTCTTCCTCTCAACTCTATTTGATAAATACGATCAGGTGAGATACTGCCACCGCTTAATTGGGATTCGTTGTGTTCCTCTGTACAAGTCTAGTGTACGCTATTGTTTATGTCTGGGTCTTGTTTAGGTATGGGTCTAATGTAATCCTAACATCTCTATGTGTCTACAGGACTGTGATGGCTGCCTGAATCCGACCGAGTTACAGAATCTCTTCAGCACGTGTCCCATCATGCCGTGGGGCCCGGACGTCAACAATACTGTGTGTACAAACAGTGAGGGCTGGGTTTCTCTTCAGGGATACCTCGCACAGTGGACGTGAGTAGCCAGTGGTCGGAAATACCTTACCATGACATTCATATGAATTAGTCACGAAATAGTGATGTCTATAGCAAATACTTCAAATCCTGTATTATATGGTTGTAAAAAGTATTCCTATTCAATTTCCAGGTCGACAATTTTCATATACCGCCTTATGCATTACTTTATGTATTTGTTTTATTGTATTTGTTTTATTGTGTTTTCTTCATCAGGTTGACAACACTACTAGATGTACCAAGGACATTAGAATATTTTGCTTATCTTGGTTACCACTATCATCACGATTCTCAAATGTCTGCTATTCACGGTGAGCATGCTGTATTAGGGCTGCTGGTATTGTCTACAGTTGACGTCCAGTATACGTCATGATCGCACTCTGTGCATTAGTCCCTTCAAGCTATCTTCTCTGTACACAGAGAAATTGTAGATGAGATATTATGACATATTTGTTTTTGTACTTTGATTACACAAAATATATAAATGTGGCTAAAAAAATACAGCGTCTAGTTAGTTTAGACTAAAAACGTATAATATTGTCATTAGCATGGCCTTCTATAAGCTCCACCCTGTTGTGTTGCTACAGTGACGAGGGACAAGAAGATCGACCTAGAGAAGAGACAGACAACAAGGAGTGTATTTAGATGTCACGTGTTAGGTGCTAAAAATGTAGGAAAGGTGAGTGATAGTCAGGATATGCATACTCAGTAAATTATAATATATGCATCTTTGAGCATGCAGTTGAACATAGATATGGCACATTATAACAGTGTAATATGAACATTATTATAAGTTATAGTAGTATTGTTATTGTTGTTATTATTGTTATTATACATGTTGTGTAACAATTCTGTGCAGACGTCACTACTGCAAGGCTTACTGAGTCGGAACCTGCGCTATGTGGCCACACTAAACAAGCACCTGCTGTCTAGCTTCACAATCAACACCGTTCTAGTGTACGGACAGGATAAATACCTCATGGTGAGTTAGTAATTGCAATGGTGTACACATGATGGTCAGTTTTGGTAATGCATTAATAAGATATCTACATACATTGCATATTTTGATTCCATGGTCCTATGTATTTTTCAGCTGCATGAAGTGGATGTTGCAATGTGCGAGATGTTGACGCCCACAGAACTGGATTGTGACGTAGCCTGTCTTGTGTACGATGTCACCAATCCCCGGTCCTTCGAGTTCTGTGCCAGAATGTATCTGGTATGTTGTCAGCTGATTTATATCTATTACCTTGCCGTCTCAGCACCTTGTGGTACAAGTAGCACAAATATTGTTTTGGGGAAAATTAGATATTATAATGTCTAAGCCCCTAATGAATGTTTCAGCCAACTAAGTCACTTTGTCGATCTGTTTTCTAGAAGCACTTCATCGACAGTAAGATCCCTACGCTGATCGTGGCGTGCAAGGCTGAGCACCCCGAGGTTCGGCAGGACTACGAGTTCACCCCGGCACAGTTCTGTAGCCGCTACAAGCTGCCCCCACCCCAGTACTTCACCTGTATTGACAAGGTCAACTGGGACGTCTTCGTCAAACTGGCCACCATGGCCGCATACCCGTACGTATCGCAGTCAGTAACCTTGGCAACATCACGTCACTGTTCAAATCACTTCCAATTACTGTTATTTTGATTCATTTGAAAAAACTAATCTTTCAAGTCGTGCATGCTTTCCATTTCAAATTGCAGAATTATGTTAATAATCTATTGTTTATTTGCAGAAAATAATATTATGTTGTATTCTGCTACACTATTTACAGTATAAATATCTACAAGACTATTATGTTCTGAGATAGTTTTTTTTACTTCTGTACATGATTCACTGATATTCTGATTTTTGTAATATTTATTTCTGTACATCCATTACTATTTATAGGCTACAAAATGTAAATGTTAACTTTTGTAGTAGATGATTATCAATTTATTTCAGGATAATCCCCTAGTTGACTTCTCACTTACATCATCTAGCTATTCACAACTCAATAGATTTAATTCAAATATCGTGTAGCTGTATCTACACTGTGTAACACTTCAAATAGCAGCATCTAAACACTTCTAGCTTTGTACCTAAACACAAGCATTCCCTTCATAGTTGTCTTAACAGTCTTCATGCAGGTGTTTAAGAGTGGCTACTATTCAACATGTACAATATAAGGTACTGTATATTAGAAACATTTACATATATTCTCTGTAACCTCAACAAAATGTGAATACTGTTCATTAATTGAAAAATGAGGTGACCATCCTATTACATTGTCTATACCAAACGTGTCATAAGCATCATTGTTGGTAAGATTGGGTCTATCATGTTATATTTCTCTTCATTCTTCCCATTGCTATCTCTACAAATTCCAACCAAGCATTTTATGAAATTTCACCTATTGTTGCCAGCAGAATGTTCCCACCATATGGGAGACAACTCCTATGTAACCCTGTCTATGTACGTAGCCTATGTTATACCGTTCCTGGTTGTGCATTGCAGCAATCTGAAACGTCTCGTTCACATGTTGCTGGTTCATCAGAAGTCTATCTGGCTGGAGGAGAAATTCAGGTTCTACCCGTCTCGATGATATACTATATATAGACACACGTCCTAGTCTGTAATTGTCCCCTGGTGTCTGGACAGTCTGCTGTGGAGGCATATGCAGATACACCTTCTCGAAATGTAGAACACCAGCGTGCCCCATAAAGTTACATTTTCAATTATTTGCTGCATACGAATCTGTAAACGACTGCCATACCTGTTCAAGAGTTATATTTTGGGGGTCCTGCAAGCAGTTGCACTGGTAATGAATAAATATGTCAAAATTTGTATAACTTTTAGTTTAGGAGAGACAAGAATATCAGCGTTAATGCTATAAGAAGTAATGAATGTATTCAGCACTGTACACTGTAACGTTGGTTGGTACTGATGTAACATATGTCCTCCCGGCGGGTCTGGTCCAGATGCCCGTCTCTCTAACAGCATGGTGTGCATGTTGTAGCACTCTATCACCGGGGGGCTTCCGGGGACACTTTCAGTTGCTCATTCATGTTTCATTTCTCAGTGTCGCCTGTTCACCGTATTGATAGATACACAACAGAAGTCGTAATTTTTAGCTGTAAATCCATCAGTGGGTGTCAACAGAGAGCTGAATATTATCCAGTAGCAGTATATCAAACAGTTATAAAACATTGTTAGTCCAGACAACTGAAGTTAAAAGTAGTAGCAACTGATCTAAATAGTATTGGATATTGTCTCGTGGTTTCACGCATGTTGTACATGTTTTAGAGGTTGTCTATGTGTGGATTGTGGAAACCATGGCCCAGCATAACATAACATCAATCCAGAATAGTGTAATATCAGCCTGAAATAGTATATTAACCCCGAATAGTGTATAAATACTATAATCAGCCCGGAATAGCATATCATCCCAGTGTAGTTTTATTTCTGCCAGACCAAGTGTAATATCGCCCTGTAATAATTTAGTATCAGTCTGGACAAATGTAATATCAGTAAAATAAATAATGGAATATATCTTGATAATGGCTGTAATTGGACTATTGAAATACAGTGTATGTACACGGGCTAGCTGTAATTGTTATTGTGAGAACTCATAGTACGTCTGTAACACAGACTCTTCAACTACTGCATGGTAGACAGCCTCAAATTTGTGTTGTAGCCCTGTTATGTCTATCTACTTCCACATCTTTCTTCCTTGACCTTTCAACCAAATCCCTCCTCAGTCTCGTACCTAGACATATTTATTCTTCACTGTTCATGTTTACACTTAATCTTACTAACATGTTGTCAAGGAGATATCTGTAACAAGTGTACCACACCATAGTAACAACTAACACGTGGCCAGATCTTGGTGAAAACTGGTCTTCAAAGCACTGGCACAACCATGTATTCCAATCAATGTTGGTTGTTCCAGCACAATTGTACAAACTGTTTCTGTGGGCTGTGTGTTCAATAGAAACCAAAGGCGATTACTAGTACATGACAGTGTTCGAATTAATACGTGCAGGGGTCATTTGAAAATCTGCAATGTTACAGGTATCTGTGTGACCCCCCTGAAAATTACAGATTTTACCACCATAAACATTGGGCCTATGGAGAATATTTCGAACACGACATGATATCTATGAGAACTAGTATTTCTCTGCTGCCTGTAGTATACCGGTACAGTATATAGAATATACGGCATCATACCCGAGGTCCTTGTTCAGAATCGCTGACTTCCGCTATTTAACATGACCACCCCTACCTGTGTTTACCCTGTTAGATTCTCCATTCTGCTAGCCACTTTCACCTAGCAATACGTATTTAATAAGAGTTTGAAAGTTGTGTATTTCTGTTTTGTTTTGTTGCATTTATATTGATTTTGTTTTTGTTGTCTTTAGCAGCCCATGAATGTAGTGGACATTATTTGACCCACGTTTGCCTCAGCATGTGGGGCGCCACTCTTGTTGTTTTAGCTTTCCAGATTTATGGAATGTTTGCACCACTGATGCTGTTCTTAATTTTCCCTTTATTTTCCCCAAAAGATTTTGCTACTATTTGGTTACTAGTATAGGTCAATTTTCTGTGAATTACTTACCAATTGTGTTTGAATTTTCTAAAGTTTTACACCTGGAAACATTAGCAACTAAGTGTCAATAAGCATGAGAACACCAGAGAATAGTACTATGATTGTCGTCAAGTGTAGCCGATATTAACCATGTCCTCGTCTTTTATGTAAGATCATTGTGATTACTTCTGCCATGTCAACAGTAATTGTTTAATTTACCTTTTACGTGTTTAATGAATGGTTGTTGAGGTCTTTTTGTATAGGTGAAATATTCGAGAAATGATGTTAAAGCAATAAATCATGTATGGGGGAAATTTATTTGAGTCAATTACTTTTAAGTAAATATTCCTTAGGGCAACTAATATTTTTTAAATTGTATACTGTTGTGTGCTGTATGTTTTATTGACCTGTAACGATGTTGTGTGTTGCAGACATCTGAGGGGCCTGTACAATGACGAGAACAAGATCTACATCCATATGGGCCTAGGGCTGGCTCTCCTGTCGGGGCTGGGCCTCATCATGTACAAAATACTCCGCTCAATCAGATGAGCACGTGTTTTACTAGGACCCTAGCGTAAATGTTCAGCTTGTTATGAGAGAGAACAGTGATTTCGTGAAAGCACAGAATGATTTCGTAAGAAGACTTCATGACTTCGTGAGAAAGGACTCGGTTCTTCCAAGAAATAACAAGCATTGTATCCAGAGTGATATCACTTGTGCACGCCAAGAGTCATCCGCTACATTTCTTTTGACCAGTTTGAGTGATATCACCCTGCTGTGTTGAGTGATATCTGTGAAGTGCAATGTGATATCATCCCATCGACATCATCCTTCTCGGAAACATACGTTTCCAGTGCCACCAGAATCTGTTTTAAGCGCCACAACGTATTTATGTAACTTTACAACTGAGTGTAGTTGTCAACTCAAAAGCTGTGTAGGAAGGGAAATGCGAGAACTGTTGTATATTGTGTGGCCGGTTTTATTCCAGTTTTGCAAGTTCCTGTGTGAAAGCAAGTACACCACCACTAGACGACCAATCGTGAATATCTGCCTTTATGCTAGACTATCCACCAATGAAATGCCGATAAAATATTGAAACCATTGACTATTGTTTGACTTTTTCTAGTCTGTTTTGTCGTATTCAGAAACTAACATGTATTTATTGTGTCCCATAGTCGCCATAGACATCCCGTGTGTATGTGCAGGAGTTATCTTGCTCATGTTGTCATGACATGAAATGTCAACTCCCACAGTGCAATCAACGCCTTCGGTTCGTAAGCACCAGCCGGTACTTGCTGGTTTCCTCCTGCTGTAAACTGACATGTGACAATACCAGCAAAATAATCTTGAAAGCGTATCTAAGTCAGAAATTATTATTTGAATATAACATTTCTGAACAAATTATGGATGCAATGATAATGTATTTAATGGAGATTATGGGTATTACGTTCAAACTTGCATAGTATTATTCAAATACTGTGAACACTACGAAGGAAATTACACATAGATTGTCTAGAAACATTCAGTTGTAATTGCAGTTCACTGTGGTTGGTGGTTTTGAGATGTACACTTGTAAAATAAAGTACATGTATTTGATGTGATGAGTCTTTTAATTATTTGAAGCAACTTTAGTATACAGTAATTAGCATCCCGCCTAGTAGACTGCCTCGCAGCGACGTTAAACTCCATATTCACTCACTCACTCAGTAGACTGCCTGCTTTGATGTTGCATAAACATGATAATAAGAAATGGATATGCAGCAATTTCCATATGGCTCTGTGATAATAGGTTTGACATATATCCTTTTTAATCTCGCAATCTGGGGGTGTTCTTTGATAGCTCCATTGACCTCACTAGGAATGTTAATACAATATGCAAACGTGCTTACACACATCTAAAACATCGGCCTGATCTGAAAGTACATCTGATCGGCAAGCAGTCTTAGTCAATGCATACATAATATCCCAATTGGACTACTACACTACATCCTGATCAACAGACCAGTGAATCCAAAATGCAGCTGCAAGAGTAGTTAGTCTTACTGGAAACAATACGGGCGAGTAGAAATTTCATGTTTTGTTATTTATATCATTCGGGCAGGTAAGTTTTAAAGTTAAGTTCCAATCCTGGGGTGCGACACGCTATTCAACAATCTCTCACAAAACATCTGTGAAATAGTAGTTACTTGTGACTTTAAAGAAAAAAAAACACTAAAAACACTTCTAATACTATAGTGAAGTGTATGGATAATTCTTGTTCACCCATTTCCCTAGGCCATGTTTAGTGAGCGTGTCTTTAGAGACATGCTAATTATTTTCACGGATTCAGAAAGAGCAATGTTCACTCGTTGGATTACCATTCACGGACAACTCCATGCAGACAGTTTTAGCAGTTAAAAGAAGGTGAGAAACCTGATTACTTGCGCTTATGGCCTGTGTGTGGACATAATAGTGATATGATTCAAACACATGACAATAAACATGGCCTACCATTTCCCAAAAGCGCATTTGAGCAGTTATTCAGTTGAGTTATATACATTTTATGTGTATCTAAAACAAATTGTATAATAATAAATACAATTAAGGCCTAAGGCTAAAAGTATATATACAGTGCGCGAATCAGTTCGGACTCCTAATGTGGATGAAGAGTCTGCTGTTGTTTCTAGACTTTGTCATTTATTAAGTAGCAACAACAGCTGACACTTCGTCTGCATTATTTTTAGTATTAGTGAGAGAGATATCCTCCGGTGTGGGATTAAATCTGTCCTCAACGGGACATTTTTTTGATAGGACAGATTCGATACCACACGGAACTTCCTCGCGCTTTGTACTTCTTTGTTATCGAAGAATCAACCGTTCATGATTACTCAGACTAGGCTTGGAAACTAGAACTATATCTGCATACTCATATGCATACTCCACACCAAATTATCTCGGCTAATAGACATGTATACAAAATCACTAATGACGCACTCAGAGGCCTGTTCAGGAGGGCGAGTTCACCCGTGACG
>JAUTBZ010143473.1:0-12531 GCA_032361785.1 Lepetodrilus galriftensis
GAATCTATATCCCAAATATGAGTGGAGTTCTCATCGTAGAAGCTGATGTCGAGGAATGGCCAGCTCCAGGTATGTCCTCTGATAGGCCGAGATAGCACGGAGTAGAACTTCCACCTCGCCTTCTGTTTGACATCCAGGAAGTACTGAGGCTGTAGACTGTTCAGAACTTTGTATATCCGTTGTCTCTGTTGCCTAGGAACAATAATGTCCACGTCATCGTCCCATGGGACAAGCCCGTGATGTCTGAGCGAACCCAGGAGACTGCCGCCATACAGGAAATAGAGTAAGGCATTGCTATCCAGTAAACCTCTAACCAGATGGAGAATATCTGACAGCAGTGCTGTCTCTTTTACTGTCATTGCAGGGCGAAATGATTGGAGAAGTTTCAATATTTTCGCCTTTTTCATAAGAATATTTTTGTTATGAAACAACCGCGGTGGAGGCTGAAATGTTGGGTACTGTATTTTGGAATGAACTGGAGAGGATCTGTCTATTGAGTCTGGCGAGCCTGTCTGCGCAGATTGACGTCGGCTGGCAGAAAGTGATGTCCCCACGGCGTCATCTGACCCTTCTCTCAACATCCACCCAGAGTACACACACAGGAAGTTGGTGAGGACAAAGACCAGAAGGTAGGTCAACATCCTGGTCCTCGGTAACGACGTCGGCAGCATGGTCCATAGATCCTTCTGTGGTGCCGCACACATACTTCCACACACAGGTCTTGACGCACAAGTAGGCCCTATACTGTATATTAGACATCAGCTAAATGACGCACAAGCCGTGCTGAATATTAGACATCAGCAGATAGATGACGCACCATGGATACTGTGTTAGGTATCAGCTAGGTAATACACAACCATCCGAGCTGTGTGACACATTATACTAAACCACTCTATAGGTGAAACAACACATTTCATATATAGTACACCCTATACTGTATAGACATATATAGTGGTGCACAGCAATGGGTAAGCATGATCCAAGAATAATCCAAAGCTTAAAGATAAAGACTTCATAGTTGTCAGGTTACACACTTTTAATTTGATTTTGATGAGAATCACAATATAGGAAGTAACATGATTCCACTTGGACTGAGAGTAGAGCTATACGATCACTTAGCGTCGGTGACAGCAGTAGACTTGATCCAGTTGTATGACGTCTTTCCTATTGGGGTCTTCCTGAGTATGTTCCGTGTCTCGTACATCACAGTGGAGCGCAGATCTTACATAGATACTACTGGCACTACACAAACTCACAGTGCACAATCCCTTCATTCCTCGTGCACAGTTCAGCGTTCTGTTAGCATCGCCTGCTGGCGTCCGCCGCTTGTGTTGGCGTGAGGCAGACGACTTGCTACGATCACGTGGGGTCATATGTTTAAGATATTCACACACAGACGTGACCGCACCAGCCACAGGGCCAGCAGAATGGGAGCTCGGGTAATTATTCACAAAGGCTTACATTCAGGGTGCGTGATAATCCTAGCATAGAACATTTAAGACGCGAAAGCTGTAGTAACTGTCGTAATAATAGTTCTTTATTTCTGAGTCTTGTTGCTTTATTTCCTTAGAAAACAAGGAACTTAAAAGTCAAATATTTACATAGAACCCTCGTTTCGTTGGAGCGTCGTATTACAAGTTGTATACCTTCGTGCAGGTACCTCTATATGCATGACCTCTGTTGTACTCCTTGTCGTAGGGCAGATTGGTCCGGCCAATAACTCAGAGGGCCACTTACTGGAGACACCACAGTGGACGCACTATTTGCCACCAACCTCAAACTGCCGTCCATAGACGAAGTGTAAACACTTTAAACCATACAAGTGTAGATTTGCGGGAGTAGAATCAAGGTACATGATTAGAGTATACTTCAAAGAAGGCGACGACGTAATTGAGATAAGATTACTTGTTTCTATGATCTTAGAACATTTAAATGTGATCTTGGCTCTCGTACTTGTAGATATGTCTACAATATATTACTTTTTTTTCAAATTTAAAATCATGTTCCTTCAGATACTTACCACATTTAACTTTTCAACTTGTTTTGTAAATTGTGTTTGATTAGACAGGATTTCAGTCGAGTTGCGGCAACTAAAGCGACATTACATGAACGACGAGTAAAACTATACACTTAACGAGAACGAGTCTTTCATCGCGTTACAGACATCATCTGCTCACAACAGGTGGCATATCAGTTGATCAGGAAAACATACATGTACAGCCCCTGGAAGTAGCTACGACGGGAAGGACATGTACGATGAACGTCAGTGTTGGTCTTCTCGCCTCCGCCATACAGTATATAATTTAACTTGAACAACAGCCTCCGTCACGGATTAGCACAAATATACTCGTTAAACTCCAATGGATAAATAGATGCAGGCTTGAATATCCGTAAATTACTGGTGAAGTGAGACATGATTATTGTTTTAGTATACGTTGTCTGAAATTCGTGTAATATACATATGCATATACATTTAGGTTCATATAAGTATACATGTCATACCATACTGTTATACGTGTGATACCATATCTGTCATACATATGATACCATACTCTGTCATGCATATCATACCATACTTTGTCAGACATGTCATACCATACTTGGTTATACATGTCATACCATACTTTGTCATACATGTCATACCATAATGTGTTATACATGTCATACCATACTTTGTCATATATGTCATACCATAATTTGTCATATATGTCATATCATAAGTTGTTATACATGTCATACCATACTTTGTCATACATGTCACACCATACTTGGTTATACATGTCATACCATACTTTGTCATACATGTCATACCACAATTTGTTATACATGTCATACCATACTTTGTAATATATGTCATACCATAATTTGTCATACATGTCATACCATAATTTGTTATACATGTCATACCATACTCTGACAGACGAGGAATGTCAAGCAACTGACATAATTAATTATGTGGTATCTAGAAACTAGTGTGTTCTCTTAATCGCATACACGTGTATATTGAGAACACACATACAAACACGCACGTGTATAATGAGATCCCACACACATACACATACAGACATTCGTCGCACAGACATGCACATGCACACGCGTGCATATACACGCACAGACTTTGTTGAGCTTCGTTATCTCTGATGATGATCCCGGCACGATGGCATCCTCACACGAGCTGTTCAACGTCTAATTACTGCAAAACTATTTAAACAATGTTCCCAATCTGCACGATACACTTTTGTTCAACGCACTAAGCTACTACATAGTGAGGGCGAGCACTTTTGTATGGTCTAAAGGAAAAATGTAACCAGTAACTGAATAATTGTACAAGAAGTGCAATACATGTTAACTGAGATGTCTTGAGATGGTCGAGACGGCTACTAAGTATGGGTTAACACTTGCAGAATGTTACGGTACGCTCCAAGCCACATCATTATCTCATAACGTTATCCATTACAAATTAGCAACGCCAGTTGTATAAGTGGACGAGTTTGTTTTCACTGTCAGAGGGGTGTATTGTAGAGAGGTAAAACATGCGAGAGATGTGGATTTCTCGTCTAGTTAATCTCGTCTAGGTAGGCCTACAGGCTGTCGAAGCTATATAGTCTACTAGTATGTCATGGACAGTATCCTCACCTAAATAGTCCTATGTTCGCCTTTATGAGTTGGCAAGTCATAATTTCTGGCTCATTTCATGTACATATAATATAGCAATCAGTATAGGATGTATAAAGATGGTTCACTTATAACCGCGAATCTAGCCGAAAGCGAAGTGGAACCCTTTCTCAATGAATGTACAATTAATTTAGTTTCATTACTAAACTTTTAGATTTGTCTTTGAAACAATCCATATAGCTAGCTATACATCGTTTGGATTCACTATACTGGCAAATACATTGACGATTTGGAACTAATATCTACACATGAATGACGTAGAAATTGGTACTAGGAAAGATGCACAATGTCGCGATTCATGTACATGAACATTCACACAAGATATATTATTCCAGGACATTACTGCAGACTATGTACATAAACATTCACATGAGATATATTATTCCAGGACATTCAACGATTAGTAGCCTACTGCAGACTATGTACACAAACATTCACACACGATATATTATTCCAGGACATTCAACGATTAGTAGCCTATTGCAGACTATATATACATGAACATTCACATGAGAGGTATGATTCCAGGGCATTATATCGTAGCCTACTGCAGACCGCTGATGCTACGCCATGAAGTGAGGGCTCCATGGCTTATCTCCAATGTTACAGTGAAAGTCGGCTTGACGCTGGGTATGGGCGGGAATTTATGAGACTGATATGTAATAGCTTTAATTTCTTTGACATTTCCAGGCTATCCACACCCAGAGTTATTGTTATTTCAATGCCAGACGATTAGCTAGATCATGCATGCAACAATAGCCGGCATCTTAGTTTGAGAGAGGACACTGGCACCATGGGCCTCGAAGCACTCCTCAGAGGAAAATCAACACGCCTTTGTTGAACTATATAGACACATATCTAGATATCTGCCTGACAGAGCACGACTCTGATATCAGTAGCAGAAGACTGCGTGAATATCTCCCTAATATTGACAACTCGGACGTGCCAACATTACCGTTCCGTGATTGCAGACACTCTTAGACAGGCTTAGATATCACAATAACGATATGTCTCTGTATACGACTGTGACCCAGACCAACGGCGTTCAGACTATGATATAGTTACAGACACATATAACATATGGACTACATATAACATAAACTATAGACTATAGATTACATATAATATAGACTATACTACATGTAACATAGTAGACCTTAGACTATAGACTACATGTAACATAGACTATAGACTACATATAACATAGACTATAGACTACATATAACATAGACTATAGACTACATATAACATAATAGTAGACTATAGACTACATATAACATAGACTATAGACTACATGTAACATAGACTATAGACTACATGTAACATAGACTATAGACTACATGTAACATAGATTATAGACTACATGTAACATAGACTATAGACTACATAATATAGACTACTGTTAAGTGAAGTTTGGCGTGCAGGTGCACCTACGGAAGTAGCCTAGCTGATAGTATCACGTGATGGTGCCAGTGATACTCTCAGATAAGTCGGTGTTTACCGTAGGAGAAGGTTATTAGCATGACAGAACTAATCTACAAGTATCTATGTAAGTATTTATGTAGCTACCACCTTAACTACGATACGTTTGCTGTGCGCCATACAGGTAATACTAACACTTCCGGTTTACTACTGGGATCCTCCTGTAGCATCTCAAGGAAATAGCTGAGATTATATGATTATTTACGACAACTATCAATATGGATTGTCTTTAATACCATTTCATATCGTTATCCATTACGAATTATTACGCGCATATAACTAACCGGACATTTTGTCACACATACGTAGACGGATATGTATACACCAATAACACCACATATAACTAGACAGACAATTAATGCAACATATAAGTAAACGAACTGTTTTAGACGTACATGCACAAATATTCAATATACGGTCAGGTATACACCACATATAACTAGATAACAATATAAGTATTAGTATGACTTAATTCTACTGGCAGGGATATTATTTAATATTAAAGGATTCCTTGACATTCTAAACAGTTTCTGTTCGTGGTGAGTATATTGACTAATGTTGTTGACAGGATCGACGCATCAGGGAGTAGAAATATCACTGAGGTATATGCAGTTCTACAGGATTACTAGATGTGCCGGTATGATTAATTAATGGTATGATGTAGGTCTATAGATGTCTTACACTACTCTATTCACAGTAAGTGTGTATACGTGTAACTTAAATGTTCATTTAATTGTTATTCTTTTTTTTTCTAGCACAGGGGTGTGCAGTGTGGACATGTTCTTTATGCTTTGGCTAATGTGGAAAGTATTGTCTACACGACTAGCTAGGTGACTTGTTATAAGCATTTGTCATGTTCTCTGGATACATTCCACTCTAGCAACATAGAACATCACCATATGCTACTTGGCGTCACTAGTTTGTGGCAGTCACGACATAGAAGCACTCTGGCAATATCTAGTCGCATACCACCTACATCAAATAAGAACAGTAGATAGGGGTGATAACTCTCCAAGAATGATTCATGCATCCCTCTACGGAATGTCCCCAAACTGGCGCCAAGGCTTACTTCTGTCATCTCTACTATGGCGGAGTTGTTCGTACTATGATCAGCGTGTGGAATGGCCATGTTAAGTAGCCAGGCGGTTCGCACAGAACATTCCCCATGTCTTGACGCATATGCCACTTTGTGCATGAAGCAGTATATTGGCGAAACTAATGTGCATGTGTTAGCCATAGAAGTACAAGTAAACTAGTATGAAGCTCGCTCACACGGAGTTAATTGAACGGTCTCGGCAGTACAGGAAATATAGTGTACAGGTAAGGCAAATACAAGTTATGTCGAAGAAACAGGAAGTACACGTTATTGGCAGGAAGTAGAAGTACTCACTACTGACAGGAAGCGGAAGTACACCTTATTGGCACTAAACGGAAGTACAACCATGTTAGTTTCTGAGTTCATTTTTTGACTTTCATAACATTTTGCAACTAAACCTAAACCAGATAGGAATTTCACAAAAATCAACGCATGCTGGGATAACTGTTATGCAGATTATAATTACGCAGACGATGCATGAAGTTATTATAATTCAGCATATAGACGGATGTAAGTACTACTGGTTCTCCAGCTCCATGCTGTGAGACAAATGCGTCCCAAGGAGAGACCAGTCTGCCGAAATCAGCTAAGCTGGAAGGCGACTGTAAAAGCATTTAAATACACACAATACTACTGGTTTACTGTATTGTGATGCTACACCTCAACAGTGTCGAGGACTGTTCAGTCACATTTGATAATGTAAATACGGACTTATTTATATATATTGTGAATAATGTATGACTTTGTACTATATATAGAATGGTCGGTGTACACTAAGATGTGTCTACACTAAGATTGGGTATGATTGACAGCCCGCGTATATCAGGTGGGAATACATCTGTGGGAAAACATCTGTGGGAATATATCTGTAGGAATGCATCTGTTTATATCTGGTGATCTGGGTTAGATTCAGCGTTCAGAATACGGTACTTGCACAATTGGCTTGACATTTGTACATGTTTAACCACGTGTGTAACACTACTTCCGCCCCACAGCATGGCCACATGAGGCGTATATCTGTAGAACCAACATAGATTATCCACTCAGTAGTAAACATCCACCTCAACTTCACCCATTTTGTTTAGCTTGGAAGCTACGTTCCAGGTATTCGTAAATACTAGTATGTAATCCTATTCCTGTGAGATATTGTATGGTGTCTGGGTTCGACATCCGTCTATGATGGTTTACTGTGGCACTGCGCTGCATACGATATCTCATTCACAACACTGCGCCACTGTACGTGTGACTGACTGACTGATTATTTAATCTAACCTTCCAGATTCACATGTCTGGTATAGGATCATTCATCACCTCGTCTCATCATTGCACTATCAGATAGCAAGTATAGTGGGCAAGGCTAGACTAGCTCGAAACTACTCGCACACATGTACACGCACACGCGTACTCAGTGAACACACACATGCACGCACTCGAAGAAATGCAGAAAGAATGTGTGAAGTGAGAGTAAATTGCTGAAGATCGTCTCACCGATATAGCATTCCGTGTCCACCAGATAGTGCCACTCGTCTTTATCGTCTTATCTACACTGAACATCACGATTCGTGTCCACAAGTATACGTGGCACTTTATCACTGCTATGTATAATAGGGGGCATAGCACGGTTTATCATTATCAACGGTCGCTATGAAGTCCGTAGAAAAAGTACGTTTTAGTGTATGTTCCATTTTCTAGTGTTTTTGTATGTTAAGTAAATAATTATGAGTGGTATTTTCTTCCAAATTAAGTGGCTTCCATGCAGTTTAATTACAATCTAAAAATGTATCACTACACCCGTATGTCAGGAAGGTGTATGGATCAGCAATGTGAGCTTGTTCGGTCACTTTCGGGTGCTGTGCAGACATTTGAGTTGTTGTTGATTTCCATGCTTGTCTTTGACTGTATTTACTAATTTCTGGCCCGATTGACCAACACATCATCATCATCATCATCATCATCATCATCATCATCATCATCATCATCATCATCATCATCAGTATTATTATTTTATTATTTTTATAATTATTATGATGTCTACACATACGTGGGACGCTTGGCTGTTCTATAAAAAGGAGGAAGCTCACGTGTGTACACAGAAAGGTGCGGAATCTGAACCAGAGGCGAGACTGAAGAGATTGAAAACACTTGGGAGCAAACACTGATCAGCAGCTGCCGTCGTCTGCACCTGTCTCCACTAAGCTAATGGACATGAATATACAGCGCACGTGCATACTGGTGGTCCTCACGTGCACGATGGCTGTTGTTGTTGAGTGTAAGTAGATTATTCTACACCACGTGCATGCAGGGGCAGGGTTAGAGGTAGACGCGAGTAAAATAACATATTCATCTGACATATTTTTAACATAACTTACAATTGTATGGAATGGAAAGGTTGCGAGGCATGCTGCACCATGGTCCTATAGCCACGTGTTCTCAATAACCAGGTCGGGCACTCACAAACAAAACAGGTTATCCGAGGATGCAGGAACTCTCCGTTCACCCCTAGCGTGCTGTCTACATACACACATAGTTACAGAAAACACATCCTGAGACTGCCATAGACGGAAGGAGAGGTGGATATCGGAATGGCGACGGTATGGGACATTATTGTAACAAAGAATATATTCCAAGATTCTGGTTGCACGCTTCTACTCATCTCCAACATACTGCCACGCAGTGTAATGACAGCATAGATACACTGGCGGTGTGTTGCTATTATTATTGCTGTTGCTGCTGCTGCTGCTGTTGCTGCTGCTGCTGCTTCTGTTGCTGCTGCTGCTGCTACTACTACGTGATATTCCTAGACTATATGCCTACTACGCAGAGTGATAGCTAGGATATAGATAGTCCAAGACTACGGTGTCGCATACAGACAATGGCGCTTAATTCCAACCTCTCCCCACACCACCTGACGTGTAAACTTGTATTCGGTTACCCCTCCCCACACCTCACGTGTAAACTGACATTTTGTTACCCATCCCCACACCTCACGTGTAAACTGACATTATGTTCCCCATTCCCACACCTCGCGTGAAAAGTGACATTATGTTACCCATCCCCACACCTCACGTGTAAACTGACATTCTGTTACCCATCCCCACACCTCACGTGTAAACTGACATTCTGTTACCCATCCCCACACCTCACGTGTAAACTGGCATTCTGTTGCCCATCCCCACACCTCACGTGTACACTGGCATTCTGTTACCCATCCCCACACCTCACGTGTAAACTGACATTATGTTACCCATCCCCACACCTCACGTGTAAACTGACATTATGTTACCCATCCCCACACCTCACGTGTAAACTGGCATTCTGTTACCCATCCCCACACCTCACGTATAAACTGACATTCAGCTCCAGGGGATGCCAGCGTTGAGGATGTCACTCTGTGCGGCTGAGATCTAGAATGTCTGAATTCATGTTTATCAATACAACTCGCATCAACATATTTTGTTTCATAGTTTTCCTTTGTCAGGCCATCCAACTCGACAAACCTTTGATCGTCAGTTTATATAAAACATACTGTACTCAGAAATACTTGGTTACTTAGTACGCAAATACCGCCTCTCTGTGTAGCTCTGGTACACACATGCCGTTGGATATGTCGGATAAGTACAGATATCTCATTGTATATTCAGCTAATAAATACAGAAACAGGTCAGGTTTATTGGTTTTGACATTTGCAAGGCACATCACACAAGGTCAATCTATGCAGGATGTTAGAAAGCTTGGATAATGATATCCATATGCCATCTCATATATCTCAGCAATCGGTCTTTAGGCTTTAGAAATGTTGATTAACTTACCATTGAAACTAAATTCATGTCATAGCATTGAGATGATTAGCTTATAATTAGCTGATAATATAGACTGCATATTAAAGTATTGATATGATTAACCACTAATATACTATATATTACAGTAGTGGGATGTCTAGATAATAATACAGTATACACTGTTTAGTAGTGGGACAAATTGTCTTCCATGGTAGTATGTAGGCGCCTATACTCTTACAAGTTACATGTAGTAGAATGGTTTATTTATGATACGTACTCGTCAAGTTCAAAGATACGTAACCGTATTGTAAAGTTCACCACGAGTTTACACTTATAGTACATGTAGTGGCTAACATGTAGAAGAGGAGTTTGGGGTTTGCAGAAGTGTATGCAGAAAGGTAAGCATGAGCATGCTGCTTAAACGTATAGGGGTTATACTATGCGAATTGCATATGGTATACTCTCTTTATATATATAAATACTAATTGTAAATGTTATTTCCTTTTCATGGGCTAGATGCATTGCCTTAAATGTTGAATCGATCAAAGTGAAAAGGAAAATAACATTAGATTGTCTGAAACCCGTCTGATGCGTGGAATCACTCGTAAAATACCAGTCTGCAGGCGGGAAACCAGGGGTGCTATTCTCGAAACGTTGTTACTGTACAGTCTTAAAGATTATCATGGTAGGGCCCTATGAAACTGTTACGCACGTTCTTATATAGGCTAATTATAAGAAGCTCGTAAGAACGTGTCGGGAATATGGCTTGTAGGTGCTTATCGTGTCCATGTTCTCTTCCAATCTCATTAAAATCATATCTCAGGCCAGCTACAGCGAGTGTCCGACGTAGATATCTGTTTGAGCGTTAGTTTAATACTATTTTAATGATAAGAAGCTGAAGCTACTGCTGCATAGTTGTTGTAATGTTATGGCTGGGCATTATAACAAGCACAATACTGGCTACCTTTTGATATAATGCAAAGGATATTCGTATATGAGAACATGATGACAATTCAAATTATGGTAGCTAGTCAATATGTCAATGGAACCCGAGATCCAATAATAGATAAAAGACACGATGTCGTTTGATCCGTACCAACCACACTACGCTGATTAGCACAGTGTACAAGTACTCATTGCTGGACTGTAGAAGGTCAAGTTTGGTCTTTGAACTTACCTATGAATTATATCTTCAAGATCTATCAGCTTCTCATTATGTCTTGATCATAGTAAATTAAACAGATTATGGTACACTTATAGTCAGGTAATATATTAGTTGGTGTATGCCGTCTACATTCGATCTGATTCTGCGGGTCGTACTAGTGCGGTGGTAGCCTAGTATACGGGTCGTAGTAGCGCGATGCTAGCCTGCAGTCTACTGGTCGTACTAGCGCGATGGTAGCCAACAGTCTACGGGTCGTAACTAGCGAGGTGGTAGTCTACAGTCTACGGGTCGTACTAGCGAGGTGGTAGCATACAGTCTACTGGTCGTACTAGCGCGGTGGTAGCCTACAGTCTACGGGTCGTACTGGCGCGGTAGTAGCCTACATTCGAAGGACATCGATGTGCCTGAGGTATCAGGTCTAACCCACCCCGGGGAGCCTACTCCAATGTAGTGCCTATATCTGGCCCAGTAGGTAGGAAGTGATCTCTGTATCATCCATGGTTTGTCAGTATCAGCCAGTGCTGGTAGGTTGACTGCCAGATTGTACATAAACTGATGAGCCGTGATATGATTGCAGTTTCTCCTGGACTGAGCGGACTCGTACAAGAACGGTTTTACCCGAATACAAAGTGCTCACCTCCTTTGTTTGCCTTCTAAAATAGTGTGATTAATAACGTTATGCCCAACTTTAAGAGTAATTGCTGATTGACTATCGGGTATTATATGATTATTAGTGCCACGTGGGAGACAATTTGAGGTAGTCTAATTGACCATTCGATCTTCTAGGTACATGTATTTGGTTCTGGTCAGACACTGTGTGTCCGTGTTTAAATGTTTTTACAGTCGCCTTCCAGCTTAGCTGATTTCGGCACTCAGACACAGTATAGGTGACTCTCAGGGAGCATCAGTTAAGGTAAACTTCCTTTTATGCCGAGCACCAAGCAGGGTGACATCAACTACCATTTTTGTAAACGTCTTTAGGTATGACGCGGTCGTAGGCAAACTGGGTTTGACATACCGACCTTCCGCACTCCGTGGCAGGCGCTCAGACACTGGGGTGGAGGACTTCTATATAGTCCCTGGACAGAATCCACGCCTTAGCACGCGCAGTTCTTCTTCCAAACCCGTCCCCACCGCCATCGTATCAGAGTTGTTTCAACCCCGTCTGCACCGCCGCCGTAGCAGAGTTGTTCCACCCACGTCCCCACCGCCACCGTATCAGAGTTGTTCTACCCCCGTCCCCATCGCCGCCGTATCAGAGTTGTTCCATCCCCGTCCCCACCGCCACCGTATCAGATTTGTGTTACCCCTGTCCCCACCTCTAGCGTATCAGA
>JAUTBZ010143484.1:0-12530 GCA_032361785.1 Lepetodrilus galriftensis
CTGAAGGCAACCTAAGATGCCATAGAGAGCAGTGCCTGTGTCTAATCCAGCAGGGAGACGGTTAACCTCCCTGCTGAATAAAATCAAAGTGTTCTATTTCTGCATGTGATTAGGCAACTTAAATCGCCTTCAGCAGGGAGAGGGTTAAACAAGCAATGCCTGAATGATTCGAAGATTGCAAGGGCAATAAAAAGGGAAAAAATTATTCCTCAGAACATTGATTGTGTGTGACCTGCAAACTATTTGTAATAACTGTGATATTTTGTATACCGGTATTATTTATTAAAATTTATTTTATGTTGAATATGTTTATCAAATTGTTCGTACTGCAACATCAGGACAAAATGGCCAATCGAGATGAGAATGGGAAATTGCGTTTTCAGCTGAAACAGCTGGGACAGGGACAGGTGAGAGTGAATATGGAGTTTAACGTTGCTGTTTGGGGCACGAAGATTCTCATCCCCAGTTAACCCTCTCCATGCTGAAGGAAACCAGAGATGCCATAAAAAGCAGAATCCAGGGAGATGGTTAATTGAAGTAGTATCTAGCTTGGACAGACTTTACATAACAAGGGTGGTGTTCCATTCACAGTCCAAGACACATTCTGGACAGACAAGTCCAGCCCGTGCAGTCCATTCACAGGAAGTAGATGGCAGAGGTGTTTGCGACGTCATAATTTTGCTGCTGAACTAGCTACACCACCTCTTCAGCGTGGACACATTCTGGACACACCTGTACCATGTTCCATTCTTGTCCTAGACGTTCAGGCTTGTCCTGGAGAGTCAATGGAACACCACCAAGGTTTATTTGTACCAGCAATACATCTGCCATAACCAACACATTAGAAAATATACCAGGCCTAGGGTTACGAAACTTTTCATGTGCAATTCAAATTTTGTTCACAAATTCCCATGCAAACTTTGAAAAGGATCAATTCATACTAAAAAAAAGGTTTTAGGGGCAATGACACTCAAAAGAACTCAAGCCATAAATCCATATTGCTATAGGCGCTGCAAGTGGGTCGAATTCTATTTATTAGACGTACCCAGTTTACTGATTTTGGTGATAAGCGTGTAGGTCAAATGTGCACGATTATTGTCTTATTTACGTACCTTACCTCGCCTCACGATTTATTATCCGTGAATGATGCTGAACAACATAATTCATCTCTGAATCAAACAGAAATTTAAGGATACGATCCTTTGTAACGTCGTATTAAGATTTTCTTTGGATTTGTAGTCGCTTCTATGCATAGACTTCTGTTAGCTTATCACCAGAATTCCTAGTTTTAAATGATACTCTTCGAAGTTCGATGACCCACTTGCAGCCGCTATTAAAGATTGCCTCATGTCCGATCCATTCTGTCAAGGTTTGCCTCATGTCTAATATATTTTGTGTTGTTATGACTTGCCTCATGTTCAACTCATTCTGTACAATTAAAGTTAGCCTCATGTTCAATCCAGTTCTGCCAATAAGTTTGCCTCATGTTCAAACCCTGTCCCATGTCCCAACAAATAATGAATGCTATTATCAACATTCCATTTGGTATGTAAACAGACTGACAACAGGCCATGAAAAGAATGAATGAATCTTTAAGCCTGCTATTAAACCCCAATTAACAACAACACAAAGCAAAAGAAATTAACAATTGCTGGTTGAGAGATGTTTCAACATCCTTAGATACGTTTAGATTTGTTCAATAGCATGCCACAATAGTGCTTTAAGAATGTTTACGATCACCATGGTCACATATCCAATTGATTAGCTGTGTTGTGTAACAATCCCCTTCCTTATTACATTATCATGGAGTTTCCTATACAACCTTGAAATAGTTCTCTATATTATATGTCTGAACCTTCTCTGGAGAACCCTGCCCAATTAATTCTAATTTTACACGTACCTAAATTTGGAAGTAACTATTTCCTGGTGGCCAGAGGCAAACTGTCTGCTGCAGTATTCCTGGACAACCATCTCAAATAGTGACACTCACTACCAGGAATTAGAGGCGGTTGTATAGCAAGCTTTGGGCTGTTAGATGTCTGTATTTCACGTCATGACTGCTGTAGCACAATGGTAGAATGTTAGACTTGGGAGCCAACAAGTAAAAAATATAATAAAAATTCCCTTCATGACTGGCTATTAGTATTGGAATGGCAAATTATGCTGTAAAAGAGTTACACCTTTTTGTAGTCACTCAATATTTGTCAAGGAATCCGTCATCCACAGCTCGTACATATACCACCAGCGATAGAAACTAACATTAAAACTTACTAACTCCAATAGTGATACAAATAACAAATGTTATGAATTTCTACTAGTCCTTGGGATACCTTTAGCAACTGGGAGAAATGGCCTGGGCTAGTGTTAATTTTGATCACCGTACCACCAGCCTACTCCTCGTGGAAGCTCGTCTAGTAGTGGGTGGTTCCTTTACTTTGGGATAATCTAAGTTTGCTCAATAAACTGCATTGTATGCAATGCCAATGTTGGATGAGCTGTCGCAGTGTTGTTGTTGCTGCAGCTGCCGTGAAGTTGGCAGTCTGAGAGGAGGCAGTGGCAGCCGATACTAGCTGCATCATTTCCGCCATCCGCGATCAATCCTTGCACACTTAATTGTATCGACCCGCTCGAGTGCAGTCTTCATGTTGATGGAAACTTTGAGCCTTCATTTGTCCATGGTGGTGATGGATTCTGTAATGATCAAGCATACAGGGCTTTAAGTGTTGGTGCACTCGCCGTCCAGTGCATGCTGTTTAGTGGGGGTAAATGAATAATTCATAGTATACACGATTAAGTTTACATTTCAGAGCATGCAGTGGTTAGCGTCGATACATTACATTTCAGAGCTCGTATGGTTTTTCGTATTGGTAAATGTACAATTCAGAGTATTATGCAGGATTTAGACTACATTTATATTTAAGAACATTTGTGGTTTAGTGTTGGTAAAGTACAATTATGAGTATACACGATTTAGGGTGCTAGACCATTTATAAATTACATTTCGGAGCATGTACTATTTAGGGTTGGTACATTTGCATTTCAGAGCATGTAGTGTTTAGTGTATTTTACTGTTTTACTATTTTTGTAGATTCCCACTGTGGCGCAAAACAATATTGTACTCACTCATGTTCACCCACTCACTATTCTGGTATCTTTCAATAATTAGTGAGTTACATTCTTGTGTAAATCAATATTTAAGGATTAAGTGTGTATGACATATTGTACATTGTTGCACAATCCTTGTATAATCCATGCAGGAATATGTTTCAAATTAACTTCAGGTCTCAGAGGCCAAATATTACCACCTTTGTGTGGTGTTGATGAATGTATGATCTTAATGTATTTACATAATTAAGTACCATCTGTTAATAAGCAACAACAAATATCAGTTTCTTAGAAATCATTATACCAGTTTGATTTATTTTTGCCTACAAATTGCAAACCACTTAGACCTATATGCCATCTCCTCTGTCGTAGCCAAGCCAGACCTACCGTAGTGTAAATATACACATTAAGATCCTATTAGCCGTGCATTCCTCTGCATTACCGTAGCATTGTGCTGGACACACCTGGATCGAATGGACCCAGTTTGTCAAGGAGGCCAACTGACCCAGTGGACCCAGTAGCTGGTAGTGTCGGGAACAATCGCTGGTAGTTTGACTTAGGAGGAAATGAATATTGATGAATGTTATATCCTTGTCTGGACGGGACTGGGACATTCATGTCATGATTAGGTGGTGGCGAGTCCAGGTTGTCGCCTATGGGTGAAACATTCCCGCTGCGATGTAAAGCATTATTTCATCATCATGAATCTCCTATGGGTGAGATATTCCCGCCGCGACGTTAAACATTAATTCAATCAAAAAATCATCATCATCGTCGTCGTCGTCGTCGTCATCATCCAAGGGAGTCAAAGAGTCCAAGAGTTACAGAGCACATTTAATAAATTTGTTCTGACCTCACAATTTTGAATAAAGAAGCATCTTGAAGCAGCAAGTTATCAGTTAAAGGTTTATCTATTGGCAACTAGACTTTAAAAATAACTGGTGATTTTATTCCAAGTTAAAAGAAAAAAGGGTATCAACCAACCCCTTCAAACTCCGTGATTGGGTCTGTAACATATTCAGCTGTAGCGCGATCATCATATATCAGAGCAAAATGGCCGACACCCTAATATAAGATTTATTAGGGGTCTGGAATTGGGAAAACAAACGAAGCAACCTTGATACAGCGTAATTCACTTGGGCTTTCGATACAATCAGATTTCCACAATTTTATCTGTATATAATATAGATATTGGTCAACAACAAAAATGGTATGCGTCATTATTATAACTTCACAGCATCTCAGTTTATAGCAGATATATGTGAATGTCGTGGCAATCTCTGCTGTCACATGTATATTTGAGCATCCATACTTCATGACCTTGAACTAAATTGCACTAGTTAGCACTGACATCACTGATTGAACTGATGACCCAAAGAAATGTCTTTCCAAGCGATAATATATGCATAAAGATCATCACAAATACTGCACGTATGGTATATGCATATAATTGTGACTTGTAAAAGTATGCCATGAACTTTGGATACTAAGTACGTAACTATGCAACATACCAATGTACATTGATACATTTCAAACCCTCATGAAACTGTATTGATGTTTTTGAGCCTGTATCCTAGCATATCGACCTACTGACAACATAAAGCCATCTGTTGGTATGTCTAATGTAATATTAATATTATCATTATCCATCGTACTTATGACATCCTAGGTCATTGTTGTACATGAAGATAAGAACATATAATATAAATAGTCTAGCTAATAAAGCAAATATCCATAGAAGAATAGTACAGCAAACATCTATAGAAGAATAATACAATAATGTTTTAAATCTTTTATAAATATTAGACTCAGTATACATTGTAAAATTAATAGTTAGATATTGTATTGATTTGCTAATGCTTATACATTTTGACAGAGGTCGTTGCCTATAGCCTAGAGTTAGCTCTCTCCAGGCTATAGCCAACCATAGATGCTCAAAAGAGCAATGCCTTTGCCTAATCCAGCAGGGAAAGAGTTAATAAATGCTGTTTATGCAACCTACATTAGACCATAGTTATTTGATTCACTGGTTTACAGAGCTTTATGGGATAATTTTATCTTGGGGTTTTCAAAAAGCTATGGCATTATTGATGAAGCATGATATCACAAGTACTGTAATATATATAAATCATGAAATTAATGAGAGCAGAATATTAATGCAAAAAATGTGACCGCCATATTGTCGCATTTAATTGCTGCGCATTAAAGGTAAGACTTGGAGGAAAACATGTATGTAGACATGGCCGTTCGCATTTTAGTGGTGTCGCATTAAATTAGTGACGCATTAATTTAATGGTTTATAGTATACAATCCATGGTTTACAGTATACAAGCCATGGTTTACAGTATACAAGCCATGGTTTACAGTATACAAGCCATGGTTTACAGTATACAAGCCGTGGTTTACAGTATACAAGCCATGGTTTACAGTATACAAGACACAGCATTGAAGACTACTTCATGACACTATTGCTGAAACAGATATGATATTTCAGACAGACATGTACTCTAGCCAACTTGGCATCATCTCTCTTGGCATCAATATTTAATTTGTATTGATTTATATGTATTTCTTATGTGGTACAGATATGGTAGTACAGAAGTACAAGTTATAGATAATAACATTTAAGAGTGGCGTACATTTTCTTTCCATTTTTCTTTCTTAATTGGGGTTTATTTCACTTATATCATGGCTTGTCACTTTCCGATTTTAACACACCTTTAACCTTCTCCCAGCATGGAGAGGGTTGATCAGTTATACTGTCTTGTTCGTTATGTCAGAATGTCGTAATTGGTAACGCCTATTGGTATTGAGACTTGATTGGCTTAGTGAGTTTGATGCCTCGACTTTTTTTTCTGAAGGCGACACATTTCCATTATTTCAATTGACATTGGAGTAAAGGTTTTCTTCAGTGCTGACTCTCAATTCTTTCTGTTACAGACATATTCCAAGGAGGCTGTAGAACACGTACAGGAAATGCTCACACAAGCCCAGAAGACGAGGCAACTAACGTCAAGTATTTTTGAGGTGAGTCTATGTGTATCATGTCGCACTGAATCGGAACAAGGTGAATCTAGTGGTTCTGAAAGTAACCATGGACAAGTTATGTAGCCCTGCTTGGCCTGCTGTGACATGGGCAAATTACGGTACACCATACTGAGTCCGGTGAGTGGTTCAGAGAACTTCATGAAAGTGTTCATGGACAAGGTGTTTAACTCTACTTGGCCCACTATGAAATATGCAAATTACATCATGTTCAGAATGCCGGCAATAATATGTATTTGAATTTTTGAATTTTATTTTCCTAAATAGTATTAATACCTAATACATTTTTAATATAAAAATTCTTCCTTAAAAGTATTAGATGGTTTATCGCCAACTTTAAAAAAAGGTGTTACCCCAATAATTCTGATATAAAAATTGACAGTCTCTTTTATATTGTCCTTGGGGAGGTAACTCTGATGTCACAATATATGTACGCAATAGTTACACAAATAATTCATGTCCCATAATTCAAGTCCCATAATGTACTTGGTTTGATGGCACAGCGACTGGCATTCGCCATTGTGGTGTTTTAGAGGGGGGTACACACCTTTGGATAGGAAATAAGTATATTTCTAAATCAATAATAAATCTGAAAGAATTCCTACTTGCTTCTTTCAGAATATGTAATAACCTTGTTAGCAACCATTATTCCCTATGCAAATATGACCTTGCCTCTTTAAGAAACATAAAAAACTTTCCTTATTTTTATTACATTATAAATAAATTGATGGAGAAAAAATAAACGAAAAGGAACCATAACATTAAGAGACATAAAGCTTGCCTATCTAAATATGTAAATAAAAATGCCCACGCCAAGTTAGAAATCCATATACATGCAGCTAGATGGCATTCTTTGAGTCTATTAATACGGCTATTAAATGGCAGTGTGTTGCCTCAGACTCATTTGCTCCAGTTCAGAGATAAGAGTCCTGCAGTAAGACAGACTATCAAGGATAGGATTGCATGTCTTTACTCTTCCTTTACCTCACAAGTCGGTGGCACCACTGTCCCAGATTGTACAGTACCATCACCAGCTCCTCAATCAATCGCTTATCTGGTGATGAATGTCTTCAGTTTAAGAGTTTGATCAATGTAAACGGTTGGTCTTTGGCTTATGTTATTAAGTGGCGTTATTAGCGAGGATTAGGGTATTTGGGGAGAACAGCTATTTCCTTGTCAATATTATTCCGTTTGGATTCAGTAAACACCAAGTTATCCATCAATTAACCCAAATCGGCTGACTAAGACAACGTGGAAATCCCAATTGGGAGCGGCCGAAAAAAATCCATTCGCGCTATCGATAACGGGTCGGATCTCGTCAAACCTCCCGCTTCCACTCGGCTGTCATCGTGAAGATGGATTCCCTTCCAAGCTCTCCGTGTGATTACATGTCCAGTTTGTCCTCTTCAGCGGTGGCTGTTTGATCATGTCTAGGCTGATCGTGTGTAGGTTGATCGTGTGTAGTTTGATCATGCGTAGGTACACATGCTTCTCAATAGGTCCTTCCAAAAGGTTGGCCAGCAAACACTCTGACCTGTTTAGATGAACGAAAAGGTTCGAATTGCTCGTCTCTTATTATGTTGAAACTTGTTCATTTAGAGGTTTGATACTTATCGGGGGGCATCAGAAGCCCTTTTAGAGGCTTTGTGACTGAAGGGAATGGTATGTGTAGACACTGTTATAGCTGCAGCACCTCTTGTTGGATGTTTCCTCTTTAGGGGTTTTAGGTGTTGAGGGGTCTCGCTGAGTTTCTGCAAAGGTTTTATAAGAAGTGAGCTTGTCATTGTTTACTTAAACAGTAAATCCCCATTCCACATACACCCACTTCACCCACTCCACCCACTCCACCCACTCCACCCACACACCCACAGTAAACCTTTATGGATTTGTAAAGGACAATATCTGACCGAGAGATTAAAAAAAGAGAATTTAAGTACTGTATAAGCTCATGCTCAAGGTTTTATACCGTACACAAACCCCTATATTAATTTTGACCATCTTCCTGCTGGATAAGGCACAAGCACTGCTCTTTTTTGCATCTCTGGTTGCCTACAGCATGGAGAGGGTTAAATCGTGTTGACATTCTTCCGTAATCTTGTGGTCTGAACAGCACAATCCGCTATTTTTAGATTTGAAAATGTTTCTATAATTCCATTAAATATTTACAGTATACTATCCAAGTGACTATTGTAATTAATGTGAACTGATGAGCAGTCACTGATGTACTGATGACCTTCTAGTCTTTGGTTATTGGCATCTTCAACATGACAGCCAATACGTCCCAAGAGTGTTCTACAATAGTCTTCATATCTATCCATCTCCCATGCTTCATGTGTCCTCTATTAGCTGATTTGAATAGATAAACAATGCTGACTTGCTTGAAAGTCCCAGTTGAGTCATAATGGCGGCTTTGTTTACCGACCGATCTCTTGATTTACCTATATCATCGTAAACTCATTTGATCGAAGAAGTATTTCAACCAGGCTAATGAGTACACAATTTATCTGATGTCCTTTTAGGTGATTTGGGATTAAGAACTTGTTTTTGAGTTGGGATAGGATTTGAGATTAAGAAGTTGTTTTTGAGTTGGGATGGTAATCCTTTACATTCTCAGGAAGTTTATGAGTGGCGGTTATTGTTTGGTATGGCGCAATTAATGTTAGGTTGCAATGGCAATATTGTTATCATCCTTTGTCAGTCAATACCAGTCGGTGCTCGCAGGTTTACATTCAGTGCTATGGATGTTACAGGATTTCCTCATGTCCTATTACACTGACAAGCCACGATATAAGTGAAAGAATCTTGAAAGCGGTTCTAACCCCAATTTAATGTCTGAAAATTATTCAAATAATGTTTCACATTTTTATTTGAGAGAGTAATAATGAAATGGCAGCATTTTTACATATTGATAATAATAAATTGATCGTTTCCATCATTTTGTATATTGAGTGTTAATGATGTGTTTAACATTTGTGTGCTCTCTTTGTATGTGATGTGAGAATTGTTTCTCTCTGGTGTTTAATGATTTAATGGCATTATGATGAGTTTTCAATCTTGGTCTAAAAACTATCAGCCAGGAATCTTCTTCATAACGGCATCTTTTGAAATGTCTTAATCTATACTGCAGTGTGATATCAGTGTATAGTCTGGTTGTCCTTTATAAGGTTTCTGATCAACAATGTGTCAAATGTTCACCAAATTCATTAAAGTTGCTTGATAGTGGCACAGATTTGTCATATCCAATGCTTACATTTAGCCTAGTCTTTGACTAATAGAATCTACAGCATAGTTGTTTTCAATATTACGGTTTCAGTTTATCAGAATTGAGAGAATCGTCAGGAAGTATCCAATTGAGATAAGCTTTTCCTTCATTGGAAGATTTTTAAATTCAAGTAAATGTACAGTTGTGTCTGTAAAAATGATATTATTTTGAGATAAAATGATTCCAAAATTAAGTTTAGAAAGAATACTTTTGAAGAATTTTTTATTTTTTTTTACTGTGACCTTGCCCAACAAAACAGTACACTATTATATCCTAGTTGCCCTACAAAACAGTACAGTATGGTGTCCTAGTTGCCCTACAAGACAGTACAGTATTGTGTCCTAGTTGCCCTACAAGACAGTACAGTATTGTGTCCTAGTTGCCCTACAGTGTCTTAGTTGCCCTACAAGACAGTGCATTATTGTGTCCTAGTTGCCCTACAAGACAGTACAATATTGTGTCCTAGTTGCCCTACAAGACAGTACATTATTGTATCCTAGTTGCCCTACAAGACAGTACAGTATTGTGTCCAACTCCTAGTTGCAAATTGTTAATAAAGATGAACATTTAGTGTGACAGCAATCTACTACCAGATATTACAGATCTGTCCTGGGCACTGTAGGACAACAGGCATCTCTGATTCCAGTCCTCTGGGACCTGCTTGTCTTGTCCACGAGAGCAGGCATTGACAGATGCTGATGTATTGATGAGCCGTGCTGTACCTGGACAGGCACCTTCACAACCCAGCCTTGCCCCCGGGACATCCCTGGCTTAGTTAATTAGCTCCGCCAGATTCCATGCTGTCTGCTGAAGATGCAACCTGCAGCCTTTGCCGTGGCCGCTTCTCAAAGTATTTCACGTGGTTTGACGGTGGTCTGGTTATTGTGGAAGGAGAAGCAGCAATTTTCCATTGCAGTAGGATCCAGGCAGTACCAAGTATTTCACATTTGATGGTGGTCTAGTGTTATGGTGGCTGAAGAACCAACAATCTTTCAGGGCTTAATTTAGCGACTAATTTAGCAGCCATGTCAACATAATTTTGCATTTGGCGACCAATATTTCACTTATTTTAAGTGTTTCTAGCTCTGCAGTAGCCAAATGGCTCCTTGGGGGGAAAATGTAACTTTCAGGCCTGAACTTGAGTTGCAATAAGATCCAGGCATAAGTATTTCACATAATGTGATGGTTGTCTGGTTATGGTTGAATAAGAACCAACAATCTTGTGTTGCAATAAGATCCAAGCATAAAGTATATGTATTTCATACACTTTAATGGTTGTCTGGTTATGTTTGAAGAAGAACTAGCAATCTTGTGTGGCAGTAGGATCCAAGCACAAAGACAGAAATGTTCTTATGAACTTCTTAGCCTAAGAACAGTTTGTAGTTATACTATAATAATCTTCATAGAATTCATGACAATAGTACAGAATACTCTTGAGATTAAAGTCTCTGAACTTATACATGTCTTCAAATCCAGTGTTTTCATAACACAATGGTAATCGCGAAAAGACCCTCTCTTATTTATAGTATGCACATTCTTCCTATCTAAATTTGATTATAATTTATTACGATATGATTGATTGTGTATCATCTACACAGACGCCATCATTTTTATCGTATAAATATAAAGGGAAATAGAACATAGACAGGGTTGCTTCATTTACACAGACTCGATAATTTTTATCGTATAAATAAAAGGGAAATGGGACATAGATGGGGTTGCTTGGGTGTGGGTGCCGCCATTAGCCGGATCGGAGTGTCACTATTATCCGGCACCTCGGCTGCTAATTGATTGCTGGTCCGGACCCGTGTTTATCTAGTTAATCAATCAGGAAGAGTTACGGCTAGAATCGGGTCCAGCTTATTGGAATGGTTTTGCCTCCTAGCTACAAGTGTCGGCGCTGAGCGCAGCGTCAACAGATCAAATTGGGAACGTTGAGCTTCCGTGAACTGATTAGGAGGTTTTTGACTTGTAGGAAATATTTAAGTAAATGTATGTAAATTTATATGTACTGTAACTTTTGGTAAATATTATGTGACCTTGATAACTATTTTCAACTTTAAAAAAAATTCACCAGTTATAAAGAAACTATCTCTGAACAACATTTTAAGTATAAAAATCATTGGTGATCATCTACATTGTATACGTTTATTACCGTATTTACCCGTGCATACTACGCCCCCGTCAATAATACGCACCCCTTTCTCAAGGGGAAAAAATCTGGAAAACACGTACTTCTCATGCATTGTACGCACACGTTTTTTTCAGTCCGACAAATTGCAAAATCGCAAATTGGTGAATTTTTATTTAATTTGTTTGATGAATATTCTGTTTTAAGATTACTTCCTGTCTTACTGACGTAAATTTTAGTCAGACTGGGGGCCATATACACGAAAGTGTTTAAGTTAGTTTTTACTATATATATATGCCTTCAAAAACTGACTTAAACCCTTTACGTGAATACGGCCCCTGGTGTCTCTTTTTAGTTCTCATTACTTCCAATTGTAGACAGGTTAGTTTTCCAGTGTTAGTATTTATCACTGTGAGGAGAGACATAAAGTTGATAAAATATTAACTTACTGCCAATGAATCCACATCACTATGAATAGCCACCGTCTTTATGCCTAGGCTTTGGCAGGTTTTGATCACTCGACATGCGATCTCTCCTCGGTTAGCGATGAGGATCTTGTCAAATTGCTGAAAGATTAAAGCACCACACAGGGGAAGTTCAAGTCAAGAATTAATATAAAAATTACTTTCATAAGTACACATAAGATAATATGAAATTGCATGCAATAGAAACACCTAAGGCTGAATTACTTTTAACAAATTGCAATACAACTATTCTGATTACTTAATTCTATTGCTAGTCTAGAATGTGTGATTATTTATCCAGCAAACAAAATATATAACTAAAATAGTTTCATTTTGGATATTGGATTAAAGGCATAATATCACAGTTGATTAACTTGATAAACATGTATAATCTGACAAACAAATTTCGATCCGAGACTAATTATGCTTGATTTATCCACTCAAACGTTGTTATTTAGTGATGTACTTATCCCCCAGCACTCGATAGTTATAAAACAAATAATATTTTATATTAAATAGGGGA